>JAUMHB010083380.1:0-11884 GCA_032359685.1 Pittosporum tobira
AATATCGAGCTCTTGGTGATGCCACTCAGGAACTCATTTGGCTTCGTTGGTTATTAACTGATATGGGTGTATCACTTTCTTCAGCAATTATTCTTCATACCGACAGTCAGAGTGCCATGGAAATTGCTCACAATAATGGTTTTCACGAGCGAACTAAGCAAATTGAGACTGATTGTCATTTTATTCATCAACACATTTCTAGTGGAACAGTTCATCTTCAATTTGTCTTTACACTTGCACAAACAACTGACATTTTCGCTAAAGCTCATCCACCAGCTCGTTTTCGTGATCTAGTTTCCAACCTCAAACTATTGTCGACTCAGTCATCTTGAGTTTGAGGGAGGATGTTAATATAACAAAAGTCCATGGGCCTGTTTATCAGTCCATTATGGTTTTGGATTAGGGTTCCCTTTATGCTATATATATAACTCCATTGTAATTCATTATTTACACATTTAATAAACACGTTTTTCTTCCGTTATATAATTCTACAAGGGAAGACACCTCACCACCACTATCAGAATATTTCCTTTAAGGGCTTGTGATGTGGTCCTCAGCATACAATTATTAAAAACCCTAGGAGTGATTCAGTTGGACTTCAAGAATAAGAAAATAACCTTTGAACATGAAGGTGAGAGGATTAGGCTACAAGATGTGCAAGAAGATAAGGATGGGATCAAGGTAATCACTGCTAATGCTGCTACCAAATTTATTAGGCAGAACCCATTGCAATTGTTAGCAAGCTTAGCATGATGACTGCACAAGAAACAAATGAGAAATGCCCAATGGACCTACAACCCTTATTATAGAAATTTGATGTTGTTTTATCACCATATACCACTTAAACTTGGAAGCATTCCACTAAATTTGAGTCCTTATAGATTATCGACGGCTATAAAAGACCAAGATTATGAAAATAGTGAAAGAATTGCTTTGAACTAGAGTGATCCAGCCTAGTGCATCTCCCTTTAGCTCACTAGTGCTTTTAGTGAAGAGAATGATGGTGTTCGGAGAATGTGTGTGAATTATAGGGAGCTGAACAAGCTTGTCATAAAATATAGGTACCCAATACCTATTATTGATGAACCGTTGTGAATTAAGTGGGGCTCAAGTTTTCTCTAAATTGGATTTGAGAAGTGGGTACTATCAAATAAAAGTGTCACCCTTGGACATTCCTGAGATTGCATTCACTACAAACATTTTTGACATTTTGAGTTCAAGGTCATGCCATTTGGTTTCCTTTCAAGCCCTCATGAATTGTGTATTTAAACCTTAAGGTAGTTGTATTGGTCTTTTTTTTTTTTAATGATAGTTGTTGTATAGTAAGGATATGGAAGAGCATTAAAAGCACATGAGTTTATTATAGATGATGAATAAGCACTAATTATTTGCAAAGCTGTCAAAGTATGCTTTTGGACAATCACAAATGGAATATTTAGGACATATTATATCAGGAGAAAGGTAACTACCGATAATAAAAAAAATTGATGCGATAGTCCATTTAACTTTTATGTGAATAACTGAGCAATAGTCCAGTGGTTACATCGGCCTCTCCAAAAGGAGAGGTCAAGGGTTCAACCCCTACTGACAGCATCAGTGGATATTTTGAAAATGTCTAGCGAAATAATTTTTTAAAAAATTCATTTGTGGGATTAGCTAAATAATTTCTAAAAAAAATACGTGTGTGGGATTAGATTGTCTTTATGTGGGATTAGCTTGTTTTTCTTCCTATGGGGAAGCCAACTGTTGGGGTTAGTTATAGATATACCCAAAAAAAATTAGGTTTCAACAATCCAATATAAATAAAATAGAGGGAGAATTGAAAGAGAACAATCTACAAAATTTACTTAAAAATTCTAGAAGGAAAAAACCACGATGGTGGCAATAAAATATTTTGAACTCAAAGATACAAATATATTACATTATCATCTTCTTATATAACTGAATACAATGAAAAATCCTAATACATCAAAAATGTAAAATTATCTTAAAAAGTCTCCAAGTAAAAATACTAAATCTAAATACATACTAGGCATGACCCGAGGGCAGGGGCTTTATTCCCTCAACTCTGTCAGCTCACCAAAGAGTAGAACTTCCGATTGTTCTCCTGAAAACAAAATCTCATTCGTACAAAGTAATATATCATCTTGAAAAACATGTCATCCTCTAGTTGCACAAACCATACGAACCATATCTAACATTTAACATATCCCTTTTGTTAATTACTAGTAATATGTTTAGCTTTTGGTTATGACTCTCAATCTCATCGAGGTTGCACGACTAACACATTCTCCTATTTCATGCGAAGAGTATTTGTATATGGGAACTCATTAATCACATGCTTGTGGCTTTATTCCTTTTTTATTTTATTTTAAATTTTAATCTACAAGTAGTAACCTTAATATGATACTTAATTTCCTAGAAGTAACCTTAATAATATATATCTTTTATATTTTTAATCAAAGGGAAATTTGGCTTTGCATGTTGACTTTGAAGAGGTTGATTGCATATGGGAAGTATCTTCTCTTCTTCATCTTTTCTCTGTGCATGAGCTGGAAAAATTGATGAGTCCTAAGCGGATTGGGGCGGCAGAAAAATTATTGGCCATATTTTAAATGGGGCCCACTTTTCGTTTGCCCCATTCCCACCTGCAACTGGCCTCTTTTATCTTTTTCTCATTTTGTGCTGGAATCAAAGGTTACGCCTCTCCGTTGGCTTTGTTCTGTTACATTATAATGTTATTTTGATAAATATTTGAGTTACCAATATTTATTGGGCCAAGCGATAAGAAATTTAATATTTTTTAAGTAAAATTTTGAATTCGAATCTTATGGATAGAAAGAATAATCTCTTCTCTCAATACGGGTCTAACAGAAACTCGACGTGGTTATACACTTTAAGCATTATTTTGATAAATATTTGAGTTGAGTTCGAATTTGAACATTAATTTTTAAAATATTCAATTTGACTTGAATTTGATAATTTTATAACAAGTTATTCTCAAATATAGTAGAATGGTGGATCATATTGTTAAAAGAATAATTAATATAATAAATTATATTTGATAAAATAATTATAAATCAAATAATTTATTTAATTAAAATTTATTAAAATAATTTATAATCTTCTTAAAAATCAAAAAGAAAAAAAGTGCTGTAAGAGAACATTTGTCAATACGGAAGACTCTCATATTCGATATCTCTTTCCGTGCATTCAGGCGGATATGGCGGAGCCATAACCGTATTCATTGCATGCGTAAATTGATCCTTGATACGTTCCTCATGGCAAGTATTCAGTCTTTGATTAATTTATTTTTTTTAAAATTACAAAATAAGAAATTTTAACCAAAAGAATTATGATTAATTTATTTTTAAAAAATTATAAATAACAAATTTTATTAACCAAAAGAATAATAAATTAAATTAAACCAAACAAATAAATAAAATTTGAATAATGTTACAAAACAATATTGTCTTTGATTTTATTGGTTTATTAATTTAAAAATACAAATATCCATATTGACTTGAAATTATGCCCCTTTTATTAATTTGCACAAGAAAGAAAGTCAAAAATATTAAAATAGTCCATCTACTTTTGGTTAGATGTTATTTTAGTCATCGTATTTTTTTTTTATTATTTTTATTAATATGATCATTATACTATGCTATTATAGATTATTTTAATCATTATTTTCAACTTAGCACGTAGAAATTGTTGATATAGAATGAACTAATGTTAATAAACCACCTCAAATTGATTCTATCTCGTTCAATCTTAATCACACAATTAACGTTAAAATGTATTGCATTAACACTTATTAATTTGAAAAATATGACTGGAATAATTTTCAATGACATAGCATAAGAATAATAATGATAAAAAAGAATATAAAAAATTTATAAAGCCTAACCAAAAGTGTGGGACTATTAAAAAATCTAAATATGTAAAAATAAATACACAGACATCGGCGGATGAGTGAGTAATTATAAATTATTAAAAATACTTTTAAAAAATTATACCAAATTAAACGTTTAATAGAATTATATATCCTGAAAAAAAATATATATATTTGAGAGATAATTTTTTATAAAGGAAATATAGAATTAATTTGAAACATTTGGGAGAAAAATTATTCAAAATATAAAATATATAGTAACATCCCAAATTAAAATGAAAGATTAGAAATACGAAAAAGGAAAAAGGAAAGAACGAAAAATCTTCCGCTCAGTACTTACTACCGACTCTACTGACACTTAGCACGTTCGAAAACAGGAGAAGCTAATTCAGTAGAGCCGGTGAGCGTTTGCCATCTCACAGACAAAAAAGGTGTGAATGTAAATAAAAATACTTTGTCCACATATTAATTTTATTTATAATGTTGTCTTAGTTCAAAAAGAGTGTTATTTAATTAATACAATAATTAATTAATATAATTTTTAAATTAAAATTGGCACTATATTATTATAATATTACTATTAAATGAATATTTATTTATCAATAAAATAAAACATAAGTATATTTATAAGTGCAAAACATATAATAAAAATATATATGTAACAGTAATAAATATTCGACTCGAAGTTTTATATTTTTCGGATATTAGTCCGTATTCTAAAAATCAGTAAACATAGTTCGAAGATAAAATTTTTTTTAATAACTAGACGATTTTACTCGGATACTAATCAGACTAGATAAGTATTCAATTAATTTAAACAATAAATGACTATTTAAGATTTAATAAAGAATTAATCAAAATTAAATTTTTTTAGACCAAATATATAAATAATATATATATATATATATATATATATATATTTGTTTTTGTGACATTGAGGATGATTATTTCACCAAAAGATACCCTCGTGTCATTATAGCATATACCCCTCCTGAACACATGCCTCAATTCCTCCGCAGTACAGTCTTTCTATTAATAGTCCTCTACCCCAACTTCA
Organism: Pittosporum tobira; assembly: GCA_032359685.1. Classification (NCBI taxonomy): domain Eukaryota; kingdom Viridiplantae; phylum Streptophyta; class Magnoliopsida; order Apiales; family Pittosporaceae; genus Pittosporum; species Pittosporum tobira. Next base: position 4,953 of record JAUMHB010083380.1, read on the forward strand.
TTATCTCTCTTCCCCTCTCATCCGGAAGAGCCATCGAGCAAATTAGCAGGTAAATCCATACATACAGTTTTATATCTGTATATGTTTATATACATGTATAATTATATATTATATATTATATAAATATATAATATTGTATATACGTATACGTACATATTCTGATATATATGTGTGTGTATTTTACAGTGGCGTTGAATTGATTGTGTGGATCTGAGAAAAATCAAGAGAGGAAAAAGATGAATAGGTGCAGCGGCAGCAACAACCACCCCAACGCCTTTGCTTCTATGGGCTCTGACGGCGTCATTTGCCCTAAACCTCGTCGACTTAGGCTCTTGAATCCATCAAAGTGTGTCCCTTTTTCTTGAATTTAACGTAAGATTGGACCTTTATTTTGATTTTGAAGTCTAACGTATGTATCTTATTTGGGAATTATCTGCAGTTATCAGACAGAATCGTGTGATTCAAGAGGGGCTGAGCTTCTGGACATGATTCTCACCAAGGTATATCATTTCCAGATGAATAAGTATTTTCTTAAAATAATATATACACACACACACACACACACACCCCCCATCCGTCCGAAAAGAAAGACCAGTCACTCGGTACTCTGTCCGTCAAAATGATGAAGCAAGTATTTTTTCTTAAAAATAATATATATACACACTAACTATCTCTTCATCGGTCTCGAAAAGAAAGTGAAAAGAAAAACCAATGAGTCAGTAATCTTATCATTTTGTAGTCATTGGTTTTTCTTTTTACTGGTCTTTCTTTGGATTGATGGAGTGTGTGTGTGTGTCTATATATATATATATATAATTAACTTTGGGTACTATGCTGTTATTGTGCATCTTAATTATATGTATATTGATTGTGGATTAGTCACTCCGAATATCTTAAAGCATAAATCTTTTAGCTTTCTTTGTACTTGTGATAATAATGACTTTTTTTTCCTGTTTGGTTTGTTTTTGTTACTATTTGATTTGCCAGGTTCTAAAATTTTTAGTTGTGATTTGAATTTATTAACAATGTTTACGTAGTTACAATATTATTTTTGCCTTTATTAAAATCTAAAGCATTCAAATCAGTTTTGAATTTCTAGTATTTCACAAATTGAGTAGTGAAAAAGTCAAATGGGACTCTTTTTGTTGAACTGGGGGAGTTTTTTTTATAAACGAATTAAGTTTGATTTGTGAGAAATTGTTATTTTGCTACAGAAAATATGGAACACTTTGTTTTTGCAAGCTTCTCTTTATAGAATAAAGTCATTATTTGAATCAAATTAAAGGGTTCTTTTGTTAATAATCTACATGTTCTGGATCCAACTAATAGTTTTGTTTTTGTTCCTCTGTTTCTATGATGCTGAAAAGCCCTATCATCAGGTGCCTTCCTCACCACCGTTTTTTATGGGATCTCCACCAAGTAGGGCTTCAAATCCTGTGATCCAAGATGCTCACTTTGGACTTGACAAACCGAGTCCATTATCACCGGCTCTTGAATCATCTCCATCATCTCAACGCAAAAATGGAGGTCGTGTTCGGGTCAATTTTGGTCAAAAAGCAGCTGCAGTGAGAATCGAAGGATTCAACTGTAGGGGAAGCTGCAGCGTCTCTGCTGTAGCGTAGATGAACATATTTACTTAAATACCCCCAGAAGCAGGGTGAGACACTACAAAGAGGCGATTTGCGGGAGAGAGGTACTATGCTTAGTTGTATATATGTCAAGGTTAATATGCTAAATGGTTTAGTGAGTTTTGTGCTCAATCATTCCAGTATGTACATTAAATGTAATCTTAAGGTTATCAGAGAAGTTGGGTCAAAATAAAGAGTACAGCAAAAGCTCTCTCTTTAGGTTAGGTTTTGGTTTATGGAACGGTTGAAACTTTGAGAGAGTTTTTGTGACCAAGTTTGCTCTCAATCTTGTCCTTCTCTGTAATTGATCTGTAAGGGTAGGAGGAAATGGTTTTGGTTAAATGTTTGTTGGCGTGCTGACTATTACTTAATGAATAACTGTATATAGATTGTTATAGGGCACGATGGTCTAGAAATTTGTCAAGATTAGACATTTGGCGTTGTAACCTTTCTTATAATGATTCATTTGGAGGGTGTTATCATTGTTACAAATGTGTACCTGTTTGATTGATTCCTGGTTTTGAAGCATTTTACTAATCTTCACACGCTAACCATTCTACGGGGTGGTGCACTGGATTTTGTCTGTGCAAGACACTCTCTAAGTCTACAGGGTTTGATCACGTGATTTGTGTAATATTGTTTGTGGTTTACAGAATATGAAATGCTGCTAATAGTGCTAGTTGGGTTCCTTTACTTCAAAGGGTCCCTTCATAGGTAAGTGGTTTTTTGTCATCACATATTTTGTGCATCTGAGATGAAAAAATAATAATAATAAAATTAAAAAAAAAAAAAAGAAGGTGTCATCAATCACTTATTTCCGGATTTCATATCATTTTATTTTAGTATTGACTTTTTATTAATTTTTTATGATGTGGAAAGAAGGGGGAGAACATGGAGGAATTGTATTCTTATGTTTTTTGATTGATTTTGTTGAAATGTCAAGCCTTGCTCCTTGGGTGATAGAGAGGGACGTGGGGTACAAAGTGAATTTTTCTTGTTTGAAAGGCGAAAGGGTGATGTTAGTGGGGTTTGCCGCATGCAGACTGGTATTTTGTCTATGGCTGATAGTGGGTTAGATGACGCTTTTGGGTTGGGGAGACTAGACAAGCATAAATATTTAAAGGGTCGTGGTGGGGGCATTGTTGGCTACTTGCTGAGTCAAGCTTGTATTTTCTTTTCTGTTTTGGATTAGCTTGAAAATTCTCTCTTTAATAGATGGCTTACAAGGACTTGTGCATCTATAAAGGTTTAGGGATCCTTGCACTAGATAAGTATTGCACCAGATACCATTATAGTTGGACGCTATCTCTTGGTGAATTTTCCTTCTTGAAAGCTAGAAACAAGTATAACTGACTGCTTAGATTTTGTTATATCAATTTGCAACAGTCGATATCTTGTGCGGCATCTGTTGTACGTTGGATCCATGAAATGCACCTTGGGACCCAAGTACGAAGTATCACATGCATTGCACAAAGTACTTGCCTATAGACAGACCTGACACATCAATTGGCGTTGCTAAACGAGCCGAGGGCTCATATAGAACTCGAGTTAGCTCATTTAAGGTTCAGTTCTCGGCTCATATAGAACTCGAGTTAGCTCATTTAAGGTTCAGTTTGAGTTCGTTAAAAACCTCGTTTAGTTTGATAAATCGAATTCGAGTTGTGCTCATTTAAAGCTTGACTCATTAAATGCTTAATAACATTAAATATTTCAAATTATTCGTGTAAACGCTCGAGCTTGACTCGTTAAAAGTTCGATATTGAGCTCCTTTAGTTAAAGGAGTCGAGCTGGAGCTTGAAAAAAAAGTGGTTTGCTTAAATAGGCCAAGGTCAAGCTTCATAAGCTTGGTTTAGCTCGTTTTAACATCCCTAAATTCAGCATTATAAATTCATCAGTCACAACATCATTGATGTTGAGGGTATCTCAAAGTCAAACCTAGGTTTTGATTGTGATAATTAAGTACTAATACAAATTGAAAAATGTCTCAGGTCTTCATGTTATATATTATATGAGACAAAATTTGATCACAAGAAATTCAATGATATATGAACCTCAAAAATTGAACACGATGATTGTACAAGTTCATAACTATGTATGAACCACAAAAATTGAACACGATGCTTGTACAAGTTCATGGATTCAAGGGAATGGACATTCAAGTAACACAATGATCTTACAAGTTCATGGATACAAAGCAATGGACATTCAAGATCTAAGAAGACTAGAACTAGTACTAGTCCATCTCATATGATTTTCATGAAAGTGGTTAATTCTATAATAAAATTGGATATAAGCTTACAAATGAATTAAAATTAATTTTTGGGAAAAATTAATTTAAATTAAAAAATCAAATTTTACTCTTAATTTTTGGCCCATTTACATATCTCTTGACTGATATCAATGTTTAAAATTCTTTTTCTAGCCTTTTTGTGTCTGATACCGTCGAGACCCTCTCGGACCCCTATGCAAAAAGCTATTCAACGTTTATTTTTTCAAAAAATAAATTTTTTTGTTCGTTGGAAGCTAATTTTGTGTAATCTCTTACACTATATAATGCCAGTCATTTGTCAATGGTTGATCATCCTTTTTCAAGCCATTCTTTCTCACGTATCAAAGCTTTTCAAGCAATACTTTTACGCAACAAAGAATCTTTGATATCTCTCCTTCTAAATATTCTCATACACATTTTTTAGAGATAATCATTCACTTTCATGGCTTGTATGCAATCTATCTAAAATTTATTAACAAACTCTTTTATTGATGTAGTTTTTTTTAAATAGAAACATTTTTCATGCTAATTCATATTTGTAACAAGAAAAGGAATTACTACGAGGGTCTCTATTTGTTCTTGAGGAAAGAGAAGAGAATCTCTTGTCTAAGATAGAATTATAAACAAAATCGTTTAAAGTATAATTGAAGATTTCTCTACCGAAAATAAGCTAAGAATAGTGAATTCTTAAAAATTTTAAGTTTGAAAAGGGAGCTTGGAAACTGGACATAGGAGAGTAGCTCTGAACGAGGTTAAATCTACTTGTTAATTTGTGTTTGGGAATTTTATTTTTTGTCTTTTTATTGCATGTTTTATTTTCTCATCTTAAATTAATTGATCATATAAACTATTCATTACGAAATTTTTCAAAATAAGAAAAAGAGTTGATAATCTATTCAACCCCTCTTCTAGATTGTTATCATTTGCACCAACAATTGAAAATTTGAAGGTTGTCTATGTTTAACTATTTAATGGCATTGTCAGTTTTGGAGTAGTTATATTGGGCTTTATGAATATCATATAGGTCTACCAGTGTCGCAATCATCTGCAATTTAAATCTGGTCTGGAGAGATAAGATACCTACATGTTTATCGCTTCAGCTCAGACCACTGGTTCATCTGCTCTTATGATAGACTCGGAGGCTGCAGCGGATTCAAACGATTTATTCCTCGTGTGGCATATAAAGATGGCGCACGCATAAGGTTAGTGACGTTTATTTGGTCGATCTGTTCTTAGGATAGACTTTTGCAGGCTGCAGCCTGCAGCAGATTCAGAAGGCTTAAAAAGATTTTGGACTTCTATGTTTTTTTTTTTTTGCCTTTTAGATATTTTTTTTTTTGATACATTAATAAACCAACCCCAACAGTTAGTCGCCTATAGGCTTATAAAAGACAATTCACCCACCCACCCATCCGCGCACACACACATACACATTTTTAAAAAAAAAAATTTTGTTTGATATTTTTAAAACATACTACTGATACTGCCAACAGGGGTTGTTGAACCCCTGACCTCTCCCAAAGGAGAGACCATTGGTAATCACTGTGCTGTTGCCCGGTTGTTACTTTTTAAATATTTAACCTTATAAAAAAATATTTAGAAATTGAACCCTAAGTGATGTAGATTTCTAATTTCTTCAAATGAAACATTTTAGTAAAAATTTGTCTTTTTTTGACCATAGTATGACAAAAGTCTTTCATATGAGGACCTTTTAATCATTTAATGGCATCTAATATGAACTATACAAAATTTCATGTTTGAGTCATGCAAGAAGGGATTTTTTGAAGTTAAGAGTTGAGAGAGCATTAAATTACTAAAATATATTTATATAAATGTATGTGAAAGATAGATGTCATCATATTTCAGTCACAATTGAATTGATTTTCATTTGGCACAAGGATAAGGTTAATGACGTTGATAAGTTTCCATTTTCTGCAAGCAGTTGGAGCAACACTGCAGCGGTAGTTGACTCAAATTGAATATCAGTTGAAACTCAAAACTGTCATGGATTATGTGCTTGGAAAATGATATTCATCTTCTGACTCGGCCTCTACCAATTTGAAAACAATAATTTAACTAAAATTATCGTATTCCATCTTGAGACAGTCCGTATATATTGAATCGGAGAATATAATATTAATTTTATTATTTACCTAAAAAATAAAACTTGTGTACTAAGAGTACTCAAAAAGTACCAATATACTACGGAGTATTATTAACATTATATTTGACATTTCAAGAAGAACTGAGACTCAGTTTGATACAATATCGATTTTAATATGTATTGACAAAACAAACAAACTTGTGTACAATAGTATTCTAAAAGTACCAATCTACTATTATTAACATGACATTTGACCTATGAAGAGATATTAAGTTTCTGTTTGATATAAGAAAAAATATTTTTAAATTTGTAGTGTTGGATATGTTAAGAAAGTTACAGTTAATAAGAAATTATTATTAAATCAATAGAAAAATCCCTTTGTTATTCTTAAAAAATAATTTATAAATTTAAAATTGTAAGTAATTTTTCGAAATATGGTTTTAGTGTTGTCTTTCTCTTAATATTCCATAACATTTATATTTTATCTCTCTTATCATTTTTCTATTTATTTTAAATTAAATACATTTACTTTTTACAATATGTGAACATTTATTGCCAGGTTATAGTTAAATTTTCAATTGCAAAATGGTCAAATTTTCATTGGCTTAATTTTTATCCTTATATTTATGCCATGTCATAGAATATGCAACAATTATTTTTTTTTGAATGTCTGATGAAATATGTAATAGTTTCTTTTGTAATTGTTTAAATTAACTTCCCGCTTTTTCTTTAAAACATTCCCTTAAATATATGCTACAAAATCAATATATTTCATATCTACCATTATTTTTTCCGTAAACATTATGAAGGACAGTTTAAGAAATTATTATCTTAGTTTTTCAATATTCGTGAAAATTTATGGAGGCAGTGAGGGGTTCTCTATATATCTCTCTCTCAAAAACCACAACCAAGCACCCAATCCTCTCCCCCC
>JAUMHB010083402.1:1554-11882 GCA_032359685.1 Pittosporum tobira
TATATATATATATATATATGTGTTTGTACATACCAATATTTTAAAAATTAGTAAGTAAATATAGATGGTAAATGAAAAACTTAATGTTAGACAATTCTTGTCAGATACTAGTCGTTTATATATGAGAATTAATCGGCCTTAGTTGTTCAATTAAAAAAATATTAGAAGATCAACTAAAAATTAATTAAAATTAAATTAAAAAAATTAGAACAGTGAAAGAGGCATCGTAACGTGAGGCCTATATTAGGGCGGGCGGACGGGTCAGTGTGGCCCCAAACTATCACCGCTTCTCGATGCCTTCTTAATCTGCTTGTGAGCTGCACGGACAGCAACACCAGGCCCCCAGCTCCTTTCAATTAAATCAAATATTCTCACATTTTTTATGAAAAAGAATGTCAGTAGATTATTAAGTAGTCTTATTATTTGAATTGCAATACAGTGAAAAAAAAAAAGAAAAAAAAAATCACTGTGTTATTACATGTATAGAGATAATTTTCAAGAGTGGGAAAGGTTTTTTTTTTTTAACATACGTATATATGTGTTAGTAGTACATATATATGTACATTACATAGTTCTTTTGTTTCAAAATATAAAAAATAATAATTTATTATTTTATAACAAACTTTTATTATAAATTTGATCATTTTTTCACGCGTTTCTTCGCCTACACACTCTCTCTCAAAAATATTTCTAAAATCGTCTTAAGACTTATCAAATTACCTTTCATTATTGTAATTTATGTGTACGTATGGTTGTTAAAAATTATTTTGCTCTTATAATTATTATTTTTCAAAATAATTTTTTTTATGAAATATTCAAAAATGAATATAAATAAAAACTCACATGGACAATTTTAATATGATTATAGTTTTTTAATATTTAATTTTTTTACAAAATCTTCTTATATTTTGGGATGAGAAGTAGCTAGCATCAAATAATTGAAGAACAGGAACACGAATTTTTAAGAAATTTCTTATACTATTATATTATAGTTGCATAACAATAAACAACAAAAAGGTACAGCAGGCAGAGAAGAAGCTAAACAGGTATATGGTCTATTGTGTTTTTTCTCTCTTTCTCTTCTCTTCGTCTCCAGATTTTAGCTGTCTCATTAGATTTATAAACTTTTCTTCTTGGTTGCTTCTGGGTTGAATTTAGAGTTAGCATCTCAACTTGCTTAAGTAGAGGTATAGTGGGAAACCCCTATCGTCTTCAATTATTTTCTTGTTTTCTAGTGGATGATCTGAAAATAGAAAGTTCAAGAACTCTAATTTTTCTTAATTTTTGTCTATAGATTCACTTAGCTCCCATAAAGAAATTACAGCTTGATGAATATGGCCACCCCTTCGTCATCCAATCCGATGTTCTTCGGTGCAAGAGAAGAACATCATAACCAGATTAAACAACATCAACATTCCTCCTTACCCACTTCTTCAACTGCTCCAACAACGGCAACCTCACAGAAGAAAAAGCGAAATCTTCCGGGAACTCCAAGCAAGTACCTACAAATTATTAATTTCATCTACTATATATATGTGCGTGTGCGTGTTCGTGTGTTAACATAATTACTTGTTATGTGATTCAAGATTTCAAGTAATCACACTTTAACGTATCGTCAAAACCCTAATTCCAAAACCCTTTTTATTTAGTTTCTCACTTTCTTGAGTCATCAATGAAATTGACATCAATATTTTTATTTTATAATCTTCAACTCGCTAGTTGTTACTCAAATCGTTGTGACTTTGATGTTCTTTTGTTCTTTTTTTGTTTTTATTTTTTATTTTGGCATTTTCTCATAATAGATCCAGATGCAGAGGTAATCGCGCTATCTCCCAAGACGCTAATGGCTACAAACCGGTTTATTTGTGAGGTATGCAACAAAGGGTTTCAAAGGGAGCAAAACTTACAACTCCATAGAAGAGGACACAACCTACCTTGGAAGCTCAAACAAAAGACCAATAAAGAAGTCAAGAAAAAGGTTTACCTTTGCCCTGAGCCCACTTGTGTGCACCATGATCACTCGAGAGCGCTCGGAGATCTCACCGGAATCAAGAAACATTATTCGCGAAAACATGGCGAAAAAAAGTACAAGTGTGAGAAGTGCTCTAAGAAATATGCGGTACAATCTGACTGGAAAGCCCATTCGAAGACCTGTGGCACCAGAGAATACAGATGCGACTGTGGTACTCTCTTCTCAAGGTAAATAATACTAATTTTGCTAATCAATTCTTTAATTTGGGTTCAAATTATTCAACAAATTAACTATACTGGATTCATCTTTGTTTTATTTTCTTGTTCCCGCATCTTTTAGGATTTCAATAATTAGTTAATTAACTCTTCTCTCGACTGCTTCCACGTGAGTAATCTGGACACATACGTACAGTCTTATAAATATTTATACAATTATTTATATGGAATAATACAGAATACCCAAAAGAGATACTATATGAAAAGCTAATGGAAAATGATACTACTAGCGAGTTCATTGGGAACTGCCCCATTCTTACTAGTATATCTTTTGGTACTCACGAGCTTTTACTACAACGTATGGATATTGTTTGCTGGATTTTTTGTTTTATTGGTTGGCTTCATATGCTCAGGGCTGTGCTCTTGCAGGTTCTCTTCTTGTGAAAAGAAATGCTAGGGTTATGGGACCCCAGGATGCACGTCACTTGCAAATATTTTTCATTTTTTATTTTTTATTTGTTTTTGGTCAGACACCTGCAAATCTTTCTGCTAACATGAATTAATTCTTATCTTTGATTTATAAAATTTTAAGGCTCTCTTAGTTTAAAATTCTAGCACCTTCTATTAAAACTTAATTATTCATATTTTACTTTAAAAAAAACTTAATTTCCATGTTGTTTGTTTATTTTTTGTCGTCATTTATCTTTTTTACTTTCCACACTACAATTTCCAAATTGTTGTAATAATAGAAAGGAATCAAAAGCATGTCCACCTTGCTGTATGTATATAGTGTAATTAATCATTTTGGTGCTGTAATACAGACGAGAAGTATTTTGTTTGGACATTAAAGACCACAAGTTCGGGTTACATGTTTTTACAGTGACCCATAACCCTACCTGTACAACCATAAATTCATAATATTCTTAAATTTTGAACTATTCAAAACACAATAGACATAATTCATGTCCATCTCTTTGTGTCGCTACCTTCTCATGTCGGGTGACCTAACAGCCAAATTAATTTTATTTTTTTTGGAATAATTAATTGCAGGCGTGACAGTTTCATCACACATCGAGCCTTTTGCGACGCCTTGGCTCAGGAAAGTGCAAGGCTCCCTTCTGGCCTCAACTCAATTGGTAGCCATTTATATGGGAATAATCACATGAATTTAAATCTCTCTCAAATTGGCAACCATATTCCTTCAAACAACATGCTAAGGCTTGGGGCACCAAAATTGGAGCAGCTTATTCCGAATTCGTCAAATCATTCTCCATTATTCAACTCTCAACCCCCACAATCCATGTCATCATCTCCCTTCTTCATGGATAATTCAAACCAAGTATTTCAAGAAATGCAAAACAAGCCATTTCATCAAGGTTTGATGCAACTTCCTGACCTTCAAAGTAACACTAGCCACTCCCCTGGGCCTGCGTCAGCCGCAGTCAATCTCTTCAATCTAGGCTTCTATTCAAGTACTAATACAACAAATAGTATGAACAATACTGAGCATGCCAGCAATAACACCACCAACTTATCATCTTCAAGCTTGTTATTGCCAGATCATCAGTTTAGCAATGGAAATATTGGTGGCCAAGGAACAGAAAATCTTTTTTCGGGAAATGACCATGTGGGTGTAGGTCTATCTTATCTTCACAACACCAACGTCCCTCATGAAAACCAAAATCAAGCAACCCCCCATATGTCTGCAACTGCATTGCTTCAAAAAGCCGCTCAGCTGGGGTCAACCACAAGCAATGCGAGTGCAACTTTGTTGAAAGGTCTTGGAAGCAGCTCATCAATGAGTGGCTCTAGTAAGTTTGGAAGAAGCTTTAGCAGTGGAAATAGTGAACATGATCAAAACCAACTTCAAGGGCTAATGAATTCTCTAGCAAATGGGAACTCTTCTTCGATGTTCGGTGGAGGGAGTGATCAAGTACAGGATAACAACTTTGGAGGGTTTAGTAGAAGTGGATCAATGAGATTGGAACAGCAAAATAGGCCAAACTTCGGCGACATGGACGAGGCGGCTAAGATGAATCAGGGATTTTCTCTAAGTATGGGAGGGTCTGATAGGATGACACTGGATTTTCTAGGGGTTGGAGGGGGAATAATGAGAACTATGAGTTCTTTGGATCATCAGAAAAGGAACAACTCCTCACAGGCAAGCCATTTATTTGGAGGCCCGAAATTGCAGTGACGATATATTGCGAGCTTGTATTACAACTCATTCGTAACGATTCAGGCGCCGATCTGTAAGATCGGGGACTCTTGGATGGACCTTGGCTACGTAGCCAAATTGAACCTAAATGGTTCCTTGGACATTACAATCCTCGCGACCCGTATCCTGATCGATCATATACGTACCTGGTCACGTTATGGGAGCTGCAATGACTCCTAGAATATTTTCTTGGCTTCACTTTAGGAGCTTTTGCCCTTCGCACGGGCCAAATGTAAGGGTAACCGCAATACTTTTATTTATGTAAATTATGTTTTGCAAATCATTTTTCTAAATTAATATTGTTCTAATTATTCGGGTGATTAGTTCACTGTACGTGGCTCCCTCGTCTTTAAAACAAAAGGCTTTATTGTTGTTGTACACTCGTATACTCGTCCTTCGCTATTTCTCAAGTATAATGGTGGGATCATAATTCTTAAGGTTGTGGAATTTCTTATGTGAACTTTTATCAATAGACGTTATATACTATATAATGGAGATTGTCCCAAATTATGATTAGAGTTTTCACATTAACTCTAATTAAGACAACGTGGCACCCTACATGGCAACTCATGTTACCGGTCAGTCTCAAATCTCAGTGACTCGTCTCATCCAAAAAGGATCAAGCTCGGCTCTCGGTTCCCGAAAAGAGCTTGCATCCATCTCTGTCCAGCCGGACCAACACCGTCAAGGGCTTTGAAACTATGCATCTTGGGCCCAGGCCTTCCCAGCTAGCAGGCCCAATCCATCCCATCGATTGGACCTGACTCAACCTGTTTCGGGTCCAGCAGCCCAAAGAACATAAACAAGTTCCAAGACGACGTCCAATTAGCCGTCCAATGTCTACAATCCTGTCAATTTAAAGAAGACATGTCATACCTACTTTATTGGTCGGCGGGTCAATACAAACTCGATAAATACCACCTCATTTGGACAAAAAAGGGATCCAAGAGAAGAGAGTAAAAACTCCTCTCAAATACACTTTCAACGCACGGTAAACCTCTCCTTCTCCGTCTTAAACTTCGATTATCACTTTAATCTCCTCACTAACTTAAGAATTGGAGAGGGGGACGAGGAAACAAACCACTCGTGTTGCCCGTGTTTTAGGTGAGCCCACTATGGCTAACGTGTTCCTAGCTGGAGGTGAAGTTTGGACTTGGTCAACAATCGGGTTGGTCCCAACAATTGGCGCTAGAAGGACGGTCATCTCTATCCTACACGATCGGTCTCCATACTAAACCCTTTCAGCTAACATCTCGTCGGCCCATCAAAGTGGCGCAAACCTCGCACCCGGCCCCCCAGGTATGCTGGGCACCGAAAGAACACATACAATGACTCCCAGATCCATAGACAAACAGTCTAATGATGTCCAAGTCAACTCACGGGAAAGCACCCATGAGGCAACCACGGTTGGCTCCCGACATCGCTCCCATGCACAAAGGAGACGCGAGCAGAAACGACAACCGAGGGAAGTCGAGGGACACCAAGATGCTCGAGATCTCCTCAAGTCCTGCAAGAGCGAGAGGCTTGCAAAGTTAATTCAAGACTAGCACGACATTACCCTCGAAATTGAGAAGTTGCGGGGCAAACGCGTTGATGGAGATCGTCCCAAATTAGAGTTAGGGTTTTCACCTTAGCCTTAATCAGGGCCAACGTAGCATCCCATGTGGTAACTCGTACGATTGGCCACTCCTAAAACTCGGCAATTCATCTCGCCCAAAGAAGGACCAAGCCTAGCTCTCGGCCCCCGGAAGCAGCTGGCACCCGTCTTTGTCCGCCCGAACCAACGCCGCCGAGGACTTTCAAACTATACGCCTTGGGCCCAGGCCTTCCCAGCTAACGGGTCTAATCCATCCCATCAATTGGGCCTAACTCAACCTAGTCGGGTCCAGCAGCCCAAAGGCCATAAACAAGTTCCAAGGCAGCGTCCAATCAGCCGCTTGACCCCGACAGCCCTGTCAACTCAAGTAAGGCGCACCATGCCTACTTTATCGGGATGTGAGTTAAGCCTAATTCGACAAATACAGTCTCATTTGCACAAATGGAGAGATCTTGCTCTCAACATAAAAAGTGCGAAACCTCTGCAAAAAATACACTCTCTAACTTACGGTAAACCTCATCCTCTCCATCTTAATACGCATATTATACCTTAATCTCACCGCTAACTTAAGCATTGGAGAGGGAAACAAGAAAACAAATCCTTCGTGTTGCTCGTGTTTCAAGTGAACCTGCTCTTGCCGACGTGTGCCCAGTTGGAAGTGAAGTTTGGACTTGATCAACGGTTGGGTTGGTCCCAACAATTGGCACTAGAAGGAGGGCCATCTCCGTCCTACATGATCGATCTCCATACTAAACCTTTTCAGCACACATGTCGTCGGCCTATTAGAGTAGCACAAACCCCGCACCAGGTATGCAGGGCACTGGAAGAACGCATGGGATGATTCTCGGACCCCTTGACAAGAGATTTGATGAGGCCCAAGCCAACTCTAGTGAGGGAATCCCCGAGGTAACCCCGGCCAACTCCCAACACCGCTCCCGAACGCAAAGGAGACGCGAGCAAAAACGACCGAGGGAAGTCGAAAGGTACCAAGATGCTCGAGACTTCCTCAAGTCCCGCGCAAGCGAGAGGCTAGCAAAATTGTTCCAAGACCAGCACAACTTCTCCCTTGAGATTGAGAAGCTGAATGACAAACGCATCATGGAGGATAATCGGTATCTTCAGACAGGCGGCTGACGTGAGCGCCCCCGCTTTTCTACACACCACTACTTCCGCACAGCTGAGTCCCGACACCGATCGCCACAACACTCCCACCAAAACAAGCAGGCCCACTCTCGGTCACCCGAACGACCCGAGCGGAGGGAACTGGAGGAGTACAAAAGGAAGATCGATTCTTTCGAAAAAATACAGGACGATCGAGGGCTAATGCCAAAGCAGTGGGTGTCGACCTGCCCCTTCATCCGGGAGATCGAGGAAAAGGAGAAGAGAGTTCACCTTAGACTCCCCCTTAACCTACCTACATATGATGGCCTCACAGACCCATTCGACCACGTAACGAACTATGAGGCCAAGATGAGTCTATGGGCACAGGTCTTTCACCATCTGCATAATGTTCATCACCACTTTAACGGGAGCGGCGATGCAGCTCATCAAACACCTGCCACATAGAATTGTCGGTAACTTCAATGAGCTGAAGGAAAAATTCCAAGAACAATTCAACGGCAGTGCCTACGAGCCGTTACGCACACCGGCCCTCGCCGGAGTTATTCAACGGGACAATGAGTCGCTCAAAGAGTTTATTGCTCTCTTCAAGAGCACTATGGCACAGGTCGCCCAACTAGACTAAAAGCAGGCCGAGATGTTCTTGCAAGCCGGACTCCACAGACAAAGATCCCGCCCCTTCCTGGCCGACCTGATAAACTCATCCTCGTTCGACATATATGACATCCTACCATGGGCGGATGTGCAAATCAGGATCGAGAGCGAGCTTGTTGACTACAACCCATACCATGTAGCCCACACCAACTTAAAGCCAGCCGAGGAGCCACGGCCCAAGCTGAGTCGAGAACACTATAGGATAAGCGAGCCCAGCTCTCTCCGAGCTCCCAAACGACCCAAGAAGAACTAGGCCAAGGAATACACCTCGCTCAACATGGCCCGCCCCACCATCCTCGCGGCCATCTGGAATGAAGCCTGGTTCCGGGCACCCAAAAAGATGACTACCCCAGAAAACGAACAGGACAAGTCAAGGTACTGTGAATTCCACGAAGATCACAGTTACACCACCGACGAGTGCTACTTCCTCATAGACTACCTTGAGCAAAGAGTGCAGTAGGGCCAAATACAACATTTTGTGGCAGCCTTTCAAATCTCAGCCTGGATTATGGCCCCGCCCCCAGGCCCCACAATCCAAGTGATTTATGGCTGCTTGAGTGCAAGTGGGCCATCCAACACTGCACGCGAAGAAGATGACTTTGCGACTTAAGCCCTTCAGCAAAACCTACAGCAGGCCGATCGCCGAGCCTGCTAATGACAAAAGAGGTTTAGCTCTCCTGGGCGGCTCGACTGGAAAATAACAATTGGTCTTGGGCTACCCGCTGACCTCCGAGCACGGAAGAAGTTGAGCTCACCCCTGGGCAGACTGACCAGAAAATAACAATCGGTCTTGGGCTACCCGCTGAGCTCCACGCACGAAAGAAGTCGAGCTCACCCTTGGGCGGCCCGACAGGAAAATAACAATCAGTCTTGGGTTACCCGCTAAGCTCCGAGCACGAAAGAAGACGAGCTCACCCTTGGGCGGCTCGACAGGAAAATAACAATCAGTCTTGGGCTACCCGCTGAGCTCCGAGCACCGAAGAAGTCGAGCTCACCCCTGGGCGGCCCGACCGAAAAATCATAATCGGTCTTGCATGGGCTACCCGCTAAGCTCGAACTCGCCCCCGTCAACTTGGTCCAGGAGTACGCCAACGCCTTCGCTTGAACTCTGGACGAAATGCCAGGGATTGATGAACACATAGTAGTCCATAAGCTGTGTCGATCCCCGACATAAACCGGTGAGACAAAAGTGAAGGAAAACAGCCTTCGAACAACAGCGAGCCGTAGATGAAATTGAACCCACTCATGGGTGGCCTGACCAGAACATAACAATCGGTCTTGGGCTACCCGCTGAGCCAAATATTACGACGCCAGGGTCAAGCCCAAACGATTCGAGGCCGGAGATCTTGTCCTTCGAGCCACCATTGCCTCCAGGCCGACCGAGTAAAGAAAACTACATCTGAACTGGGAAGGCCCCTACCTGGTCTTGGCAGTTCTCCATCCGAGTACATACTCCCTCAAGGACATGGATGGCTATGAACAAGGCAACCAACGGCACGCCATCCACCTGAAAAGGTACTACCCTTAGATATCTCTGGTCGGGCAATTTTCATTGCACAACCATGTATTGTAACAGTTCGCTCGCATATATCAAATAAACTTTATGTCTACGGTCGGGCAATTTTTATTGCATGACCATACATTATAACAGTTTGCTCGCCTACATATGACAAACTTTTTTATTAATAAAAACGTCTTTGAATACAATCAAATGACTCATGGTTCTGTTTCACTTATATGCCACATCCGCGCGGCCATAAACACTTGATCCAAGGGGCATGAGTAAACTAATCATGCCTACGTTTCACATGTACGCTCCATCCGCACGGCCATAAGCACTTGGTCCGAGGAGCACAAGTAAACTAATCACGATTATGTTTCACTTCCCACGCGCCTCAAACACTCGACCCGGGTGCACAAGTACACATAATCGCAATGCAATCTCTTTGGCATGCTTATGTCACTTCCTACCTGCGCACCTCAAACACTTGGCCCGGGTGCACAAGTAAACATAATCGCAAGGCACTAACCCCAACCGGAGCTATCCGCCCGGTTTGGGGGGCAACTCTTAACCCGGCACTACTCTCACAGTCACTCCTAAAGTTTCACCATGCCTTAGGTAAACCATAAGCATGGTTAAATTGGAGGGCATACTGCGGATAGTCACCTGGGTTACTACGGCTTAATTAAACAGCCCAATTTAATTCAAAATCAAGACCCAATTGTCCGACCGGTATTTTAAAAAATAAACTTACTCTTTCATTCCCCTAGGTAACACTTATTTATTTTTCAAAATTCTGAGTTATTTACACTTAGTGGATTTTATCATATTTCACCAATCTTTATCAAGTCCTGAATTGTTTACACTTGTTAATTTTCTCAAAATAAATTATAAATTACCGACCGGACTCTATTTGAAAGAGTTAAGTCTTATTTATGTACCGGACTCAACACTTGGTAATTTTTTTTTCGTTTTAACCATCTACTGAGCATTCATCATTCATCCAAACATAAAAAAAAACCAATGGAATTCAAATTTAAATTTCATTAACA
>JAUMHB010083446.1:0-11879 GCA_032359685.1 Pittosporum tobira
CATCCCATATATACCAGCTACCCAGAGGTAAATGCACAAATTAGGGCAATGTAGTAAAAATCTCCATAGTAAACTGCGAATTGCCAAGTTTTGAGGACAACCGACCATATGAGTTGCCACATGAAATGCCACATTGTCCTAATGTGAAAACCCTAACTCTAATTCGATACGATTTCCATCATCTACGTTTGAACCACAAACTCTCCAAAGGCTGTTTTTATTACTTGACCTCATGACCAATTATTTACGCTAGCGCGACCTTCAAATTGTGAAAGCTTTTTCGGGGAAGAGATTTTGTGTGTGGACAAGTGACTTTTAAAATTAAGAGTGAAGCATGATATTATTTATTTATTTATTTATTCAATAGGCGGTAGAATAGTTCTATTGTACTTACAATGATATCAATATTTAATCAATTAAAATTTGAATCATATAAGAAATATTATTATTTGTTAATAATAATAAGTAAGAAATCTCGTATAATAAGGAGAATAAAATTCGGTATCATTAAGTCTATAACAATGAGTAACAAATTTCACATCGAAAGGAAGAAGAAGAATTTCGTCTAATAAATAAGATAAAACAGAAATTTGAACATAATACTTCTTATAAAAAATAAAAAAAAACTCTCAAAATTTCAATTTTAGCCGTCGGATGTTTCAGCATGATTCTTAACCTAGCGGCTGCAGTACATTCGAAGTGGTTGTGGAAGGAAACTCAGAAAATTAAAAAGAAGTCTGCCACCAAATGTAATAGGCCGCAAAACTGAAAAGAAGAATCTCAGTCATAATTGTCTTAGCCTCAAGTGTCCATTAGATGTGACGCATCATATCATAAACACACTTATTATCAATTTTATATCCAAAACCCATAATAAGGACACGATTCTTAGGACATCACAAGTTGGTTAAATTATACATCACTTAAATAATTAAAAAAAACTTAAATTTCTCTACACTTCTTTTCATAAAAAAAAATAAAAAAAAATAAATAAAAATTAGATGAAACTAAATGACAAAGTTATCTTATAATATTTCACATGATTTGACACTTAAAAGTAATAGTTGTCTTCCATTGCCACGATCAAATTCAATATTATACACTTTTTAACTCATTTTTCAAAATTAGTACATGGACATGTTAGATAATTAATTAAAATTTTTAATATGCGTGAAAAATCAAATATTACCTATATTATAAGACGGATGTAATACTCCTTTCGCTCGCAATTTAAAGGCCTTCAGGACTTTAAGTTTCTCCAACTAATTTATTTTATTTTATTTATTTAAATAACTAACAATCATTATTCTTCGTGTACACCGAGTAATTTATCAATTTCATTAAGAAATACTATAAGATATGAACAGAGCGTAAAATCAAGAATATTGGATCATAAAATATGGTAAGAAAGTTGTTTTATACTATTAACATGGGGATGCTTGATCTAAATAGGAAATTGCTTTGACATGCTGCTTTATGGAACTACTTTACTTTGATTCTTTTCTCTTCTTATAAGAAGAATAGAGAAATTAGCAACAAAAGGATGAAGGAGATGAATTAATTTTTTTTTTTTTTTTAATAATTAAAATGGATGAAGGAGATGACGAACAAATAATTTTCCAACTCAAAAGTAAAAATAAAATTAAAGCATGGAAATATCTAGATTGGTATTTTCTCCAACGGTCTGAAATTGAATGAAGAAATCGATTCTTCTTAATTGCGACTAATAATATATTCCACCATAGTTTTATTTCACCTATTTCATTAGGTGATTCTAAATTTGTTATCTTAAATATCGCCTCGTATGTTGTCCTAATTCAATTCAACAATTATATTGTATATAAAATTTATAATTAATTTTTACAATTGATAAACTTAAATACACAATACAACTATTAAATTGAATTTAAAACTACAGATGAAACAACTTGATACAACAGATTTGGGGTTCTTCACTAGTGGGAATTACCAATTGGTATTACTCTTTTACTCATTTTTCAGATATTCACTATTTGTAGTGAAAGTAAATGAAAAGGCACTAAAATATCAAATTCACTATTTGTAGTCAAAGTAAATGAAAAGCCACTAAAATCTACTCCCACCATCTTTAAAAAATGATTAAAATATTATTTTTAAGGTGAGAGAAATTTTAAACCATACAAAATTTGAGTATTTTCAAAAAAAAATTATTTTGCTTTAAATATAAAGCATATACTTTTATTGAAATACTTACCTGAATCATTTTTTTTGAGATGACAAAAAAGTTGTCTTGCGTTATTATTTTTGGGACAAAGCGGGGTATATTATAAAATGGGAGCAAGATGAATTCCATTTTCTTTATTGGTTGTCCTTACATTAAAGGTAAAAAATAAAAGTAATTTGAGGTTCTAGAGTAATTTTCATGTTCTAAACTAGTTGTATTCAACTAAAACTTCTTTACTTTAAAATCTGACTTTTATAATTATTTGATATTTTCTGATTTTTCTCTTGATCTCCTCTTAATATTTCTCCCTCTTCTCATATTTTTTTTTCTTCTTCTAAATCTCTTTTCTTTTAATAATTAATTATTTATTTTTACACATACGTGGTATATGTGCTATGAGTACTAATATCAAACAATTTCATCATCAATTTCTAATTAGGCCGTGAAACTGAACCAAATTATCAAGATTGATTTGTTTCTTTAGGGAAAAGTGCGTTCGATTGGAAAAATTAATAAATAAAATATTGAAAAATTTTATAGTTCGACCAATTATTTAAACATTTTCAAACTAATTCGTTATTGCGCTCGATTTGAAGAAGTATACAACCCGAGGTTTTGAGCTAGTGTATGCTAGTGAGTAACTCAACTCAATTTTGCCCCTAGGCGTAATTGTACTCTATTTTAACCACTTGTATTTTTCACAAATAATCTTCGTTCTATAATAATACACAATTAAAAATATATATTTTATTTAAGCGAATAAAAATAATGTTTCATCAAATTTACAAAAATATTAATCTCAATCAAAAAAAAGTTCAAATCCTATAAAAAAAAAAAAAAAAAGATCATAATTATATAATAATAATAATAATGAGTTAGAAATTTCAATTGATAAGAGGGTAAAATTATATGCCATTAAACCCACAATAATTCGAGAGGGAGAACAAGAAATCTGTTTATAAAATTTGAAATAAAATAACTCAACGCATAACGTCTGGAAAACTCAAATATGTTATTCTTATTTTTAACTATTGAGTTAAAACTTTACTGGCTACTAAAAAAAATATGAGGGTGCATTTATCAGCTCATTATGATAAAAAGAAAATTTTGAAAGAAAAAATCTAGGTTAAAATACACATTTGACCATTTAAGTTGTCATGCAGTGTCAAAATATTCACTTAACTTTTAAAAATAACATACTTGTCCATCAAACATAGTTATCAGAACCGGATTAGATATTAAACCGGTCAAAATTATTAGTTCAACGGTTTAGTGGTTCAATCAGTTGGACCGTTGGTTCAACAGATTAGACTTTTTTATTTTTAAATAATTAAAAAATATTTTAAATAATTATAAATAATAAAATTATACTATTTATTATATATTTATTCTTAGAAAAATATTAAATTCACTAGATTAATAATTATAAGTTAATTGTTTTACACTTAAAATAAATCTTAGAAACTTACTGTCATGCGTAAGTCCACTGACATATGTTTCAGTTTCTCTTCCTCTCTCTCTCTACTAGTTTGCCCATGGATTCAATAAGACTAAAAAAAATCACTTTTATATGGCAGATACCCAAAATAAGAAGGAAAAAGATCTAAGTCTTACCCCTATAATGGTCAAAGATGAGCAAGCGAGACTATACATATGATGTTTTCTTCTTTTATTTCTTTATCTCCTATAGCAAATTCAAGTGTTGAATTAGTAGATTTGTGATGTGATGGTGATGTAATAAGTTGGATTTACGGATTTGGTTGTTAATTACTTAATAGAAGTTTTTTATTTGATTTTTTGAAAGTTCGCAAAGTCGGAACGGTTCCCGTTCAACCCGATTGATTCACCAGTTTGACGAATATCGACTAGTTTAAACAATTTTCCCCCGGTCTAATTGTATGTCCGGTGTTTTATGAAGATCGGACCCGTCAAAGCTTCGGTATTTGGTTGAACCGGTTAGATCGGCCAACCCGATCCGATTTTTATAACTATGAGGATCAATTAAAAATTTTCATTGACTTTCTGAGCATATGACTTGTATGTGTCATTTGAGTAAAATTATCATATCTACAATAAAGTATAAACTAAAAAAAACAATCAAAAACCTATAATTTTCAAAAATAAAAATAAAAAATTGAAAAAATTTTAAAAAAATTAGAAGTTCATTAAATTCAAATAGTTCAAAAAATTAAAAAAATTAAAAAAAAATCAAATAATTATTTTTTATCAAGAAAATTTTAAAAAACTTTAAAAAAGTAAGAAATTCATTAAATTCAAATACTTTAAAAAATTCATAAATTTAAAAAATCCAAAAAATTCAGAAAATTTATTTTTAAATTTTGAATTTTATGAATTCTTCAAAATTTTAATTTTTTTAAAAATTATTTATTTATTTAATTTTTTGATTTATTTAATTATTTGAGTTTAATGAATTTCTAATTTTTATTTTTTTTGGATTATTATTTTTTTAATTTTCTGATATTTTTTTAATTTTTTTTTGTATTTTATTGTAAAGATGATATTACACTTACTCAAATAACACATGTAAGTTATATGCTGAGAAAGTCAATGAAAAATTTCAATTGACTAAAATTAGTCAATTGAATAGATATAAATGTAATTTTTAAAAATTAAATAAATATTTTGACAAAATATAATAACTTAAATAATTAAATACATAATTTAATCAAAATCCTATATCATTCTCCCTTGGTTAAAATACTAGTGTAAGACTCCACACGTAGCGTGACAGTAATCGTAGTTGGAAAATGCTCCATCTATTTATTACTACTACTATATGTTTGTACATAACAATCCCATACTTTTTTCTTTTTTATTTATCAAAAAATAATAGTATTCTTATTTACTTATCATTATTGAGAATATTCAAATGATTCAAATAAAAGAAGAGAATATATTTAAGCGATGTGGATTTTATTTGAATAACATTATTATGATTTATGGCCTTTCCCGGTTGGATACCATGTACAGTACCACATTGAATGGTGGCTCTCGTGCAGGCGGTGCAGCCCCAGGCAAAACATACCCAGAGCCCTAAATTTTCTCAGGAAAAGGGGAATACCAAACACAGTGCCGTTTCCCCCGAAAACCGGATTTAAAGGAGCCGTTACAGGGGACCCCACGTCAAAACAAGGGGTACTTCTGTCATCTTCACGAAATGTGTTTTCTTTAATTCTCCAATTATCCTTATCTCTACTCTGTAGTTAAACCAATAGCGTTTCGCCAGTCCATGAAACGAAAAAACAAAGAGAGAAGTATATACACTATTATATACTGGAATGGAATGAATGAACGTGTAGTATTCTGTAGAATATCTCCCTCACACAAAACGAGGCAACTCCTCTCAGTGTGTATCACCTGTACCAGATTCCTCTCTCTCTCTCTCTCTCTCTCTAATCATCTTCATTTTGGCCCCTTGGAGAAATCTCTCAATACCCTAAAAGTAAACTGTTTATCAGATATTCAATCCATTTCGTCATTGATTAATTTGCCACTCTATACAGAGTTCATGACACCTTATAACTACTCTGTACTGCTATTTTGCTCAACTCCTTACTCATTTTCCCCTATTTAATGAAAAACAGAGAAGGCTCCACCTGTTCTTGACTCTAGCCTCTGACCAGTCAAGCATCTGGGTCCCGTGTCATTACCCAAAAGATATCTGGGTTTTCATTTTCTTGGATACCCCAATTTGTTTTGTGTTTCCCAAAGTGATTTGCTTTGTTTTTTCTGTTCTTAAAGATTAGGGTTTCAAGAGTAGCAAAAAGAAAAGAGGGGTTTTGTTCTTGAAGATTAGGGCTTGAAGAATAGCGAGAAATGGGTTGTTTTGATTAGTGACAAAATGGGTGGGACAAGTTCAAAAGCTGAGAGGAGTGAAGCACTGCGATTGTGCAAGGAGAGGAAGAGATTTATCAAGAAAGCTATTGACTCAAGGTACAATTTTGCTGCTTCTCATGTTGCCTACATTCAATCTCTTAAAAATGTTGGAGTTGCGCTAAGGAGATTTGCCGAGGCTGACGTGTTGATAGAGTCTTCTCTTTCCACTTCAGCCACTGAACATGACAAAACCCCATCACATTCGTCATACCTTTCCCCCTCTCCGTCTCACATTGCCGGAGTTTCAGATTCACCATTGCCAAATGAGAGCCCTCCTAATGTGTCTAGGTTAAGTTATATGAAATCTGGAGGGACTAGTGCTGTAACTGTAAGGTTTAATCCGTTTAGTAATAATAGTTATTTGGGTGGTGATGGTGAATCAATGACATTTCCAATGCCTCCACCCCCTCCGCCATTTCATGAATCAGGGGCTTCTTGGGATTATTTTGATACTACTGATGATTTCGAGAGCTTTAGCTTTGTGGGGCATAATGGGGGGAGTGTGAATTTTGATGATGTGAAAATGTATAGACAGTTTAGTGAGAAAGATGGCAATTTGGATGAAGTCAATGGAAATCATGAATCACCCGTAACACTTGAAACAGAGAAGAAAGAGCATAATGATTATTGTGATTCAATGCCTCGAAGTGATCCAATTGGTAGAGCTAAATCTGAAGGGACTGAAATGTATAACACTCATCTAAACAACGAAGGAAATGTGAATGGGTCCACTGGAATGTTAAGTGGCAAAGCTGCTTTGGAGCAGTCTGGTTCAAAAGGGGATAAGTCTATGGTGGGGAAAGCAATTTGCGCGGAAAGAGAGGATCCTTCCGAGTTCATTACACATAGGGCTAAAGATTTTCTCTCTAGCATAAAGGACATTGAACATCGTTTCTTTAGAGCATCAGAATCTGGCAGAGAGATCTCCAGGATGCTTGAGGCAAACAAAATCCGTGTAGGATATTCTGAAGCTAGAGGTAATTCTTTTATCCTTGATACTCAATCATTTGGTTCAGCACTTTATTCTGCTCAATCGGATATTATTTTCTATTTCTCCTATTGAGCATTAAGATGCAGCTACAAACACCTTCAATGATCTCTGTTTTTTAAATTTAATGGTTATTGATTTTGTAGGAAGCTCATCTGTCACATATTTTTTGGCGACTTTCAAACCAAATTGTTGTGGAGGAAGAACTGCACTCGTTTCTCATGGTATGTTTTTGCATATATGTGTGTACCAGTATTTGTGATTAACAATTTTTTGGTGTTTGTTAGTGCTCATTCATTTTAGATGTTTACTTTAGGGTGACTATTACACCCTAACAACAGAAATTCTGCAGTTGTCTGGTAATCAGTTATGTTGAGTCGAGTCCATTGAACTTGCACCGACATCTCAGTCCTTCAATATTTTGGTGACTTTACCGGTTATTGAATAATTGAGAGAAATGCAAGAATATGTATTCTGTGAAGTTTCATTTTTCGTTGGGAAATCTGCATTTAATGATTAAGCTTTTTCAATGCATTTAATTATGTTATCAAGGTCACTGG
This sequence comes from Pittosporum tobira, assembly GCA_032359685.1. NCBI lineage: Eukaryota > Viridiplantae > Streptophyta > Magnoliopsida > Apiales > Pittosporaceae > Pittosporum > Pittosporum tobira. The sequence goes on from JAUMHB010083446.1 coordinate 7,649, forward strand.
ACAGCTAATTGCCTTTAATTTTTTTAGCTTGATCTTACTAGTAAATGTTTGTGTAGAACCTTCACAAAATGTGGCAAAGGTCATTACATGGAAACGCTCAACATCTTCACGATCATCTTCATCAAGGAATCCTCTTGCCACACCATCAAAAGACGACGATGACAGTGGGAGTGAATATGTTGAAGAGTTCTGCATGATTGCTGGAAGCCACTCATCCACCTTGGACAGAATGTATGCATGGGAGAGGAAACTATATGATGAAGTGAAGGTACGTAGTTAAGTCCACTGCATCCTTATAGTTTTGGTTGCATTTTATAACTTTTGCACTAATTGTTATTATCTTCAGTTTTGTATGAGAGTAAGCTGTCTTAGATCGGTGACATATTCGCAATTTCGCATTGTGCTTTTACTGTATGAGTATGTTGAATACTAGAACATATATCAGTTATCCGGAAGCTTCCTGTAATAGTATGTAGCTGAATATGTGGTTGTGTGGTGAAGTATTTTTGTACTCCATGGAGTTGTTTAGATGTCTTGGCGTTTGAGAATTATTTTATATTTGATTATGGTTGTAGGCTTATAGCTAAGGTTTCGAATTTTGCCTTTCTCTCATAAACAAATAATAGAACTCTGAAGTAAAATAGTTCAAACATGAATAATAAGAACAATTTTATTTTTCTTCTTTTTTTGTTTGTTTTGTTTTTTTCCCTATCTTGTTCAGACAAGTCTTATTATGAGCCAGACAACAAAACACGAGCAGTATACTGGACAAGTCTTATTATGTTTGATTTGCCTTTGATGAAGTATAGAATAGTTATTGTACACAGAGCAAATTGAGTTTTATTGTCTGCATTGTCATATGTAATGTGCTTATTTATGCTACTATTATTATTTTCCTGATAATGCAAATAGGAAAATAAACACTGCTAGAGTCTACCTGCAGTAGTCAAAATTATTGCCATCTTGTTCCGAAAATTTTATACCACCCCATCTGGAAATGGGAGTCCTATTTTTCGGTTGGCTTTTATTTGAATATCAAAAGGTTTGAACAGAACACACATGGACATAATTTTTTCAATAAATTGTCTCTTATAAACTTCTTCATTTTTTTTTTTAAAATAGTAATAAACTTCAATCAAACTCAAATCTTGAAGAAAAAAAATCATCCCGAAATGTATGTTGAGTTATGCCTTGTACAAACACTAATATTCAAGGAAAGAAAGACAACAAAAGAGTAGGCTCTCTTTTCCAAAGAGAGGAGGGAGTATTTCATAAGCCTTTCAAAGTGAACCAAAGGAAATATTGTGTTTCTGGTCTTCATTGGGGTATTTGGAACATGGATCCATCCAATTGGAACCACATGAATCATCATCAGGTAAAAGGGTGCAAATGTCTCGACTTACTAAGAACAGTTTCTACCAACCTGAATGACTTATGGTGATATCAATTGGATGGCAATTTTTATGACCTATGTAAAAAAAATAAAAAAATAATTTTAAAAAACAGGTGACAACAAAAGGAAAAAAACTTAGTACGTGGCAAGATTGGTAGCTGCTATTCTGATGTTCCAGTATTTGATCAATCTAATATTATTTCTTTATAATCACCTTAAATGAATTTCTTAGGCATTAGTGTTTCAGTGGTTGTTAGCAAATCACTTGCTAGTATCCCATCAAATATTATCGAGAATAGGATGGCAATAATTACAATTAGTTTAGCAGGTGGATTTCTATAGAGCTTGTTAGTTTCATGTTATTATTTCCTGTAATATCCACCTGTAATGTCTACACACTTGCATCTGTCTTTTTTGAATTTTGATTTTTTAATTAAAGTTTTTTGCCTTCTGTAGGCAAGTGAGTGTATCAGGAAGGAGTATGATAGCAAGTGTGACCAGCTCAGACACCAATTTGCAAAGGATCTTAGTACCCAAGTGATAGACAAAACACGATCAGTGATTAAAGACTTGCATTCACGAATTATAGTGGCGCTTCATTCTGTAGATTCTATATCAAAGCGGATTGAGAAAATGAGAGATGAGGAGTTGCAGCCACAACTGCTAGAACTGATTCAAGGGTAATATTCATATTCTACTTCCCATTCATTTTCAACCATAACTACCTATTTGGCATCAGTTTACTCAAGCCCTCTAATGACTTGACTATTTAGTGTATACACTGGTATGTCTGATACTCCGTTCGACCGAAAGTCCCCTTTAAAAACTTGGATATATTAAGGATATATTTTTCTTCTATATTTACCCTTAAACATAGTTATAGTTGGTACTGTAATGGTGGCATGATAATGACTTGTGGTAGTATGTATGGGGACAATGGACATTGTGTAATTTAGTACTGCAATCAATAAAAGTGGGACTCTTATAATGAACAGAAGAATTTGACAAGTGGGACACTATTTTTGGAGTGGGGGGAGCACAATAGTTTATTCTTAATATCTACTTTCCTGGGCCTTGCGCAGATTGATCAGGATGTGGAAAGCCATGCTTGCATGTCACCATGCACAGTACATTACTATATCATTAGCCTACCATGCAAAGAGCTCAATGGGAACCCCCCAGGGAGATGGCAAAAGGGAAATTATGGCCGAGCTGCAACGTGAGATAGAATGCTTCGGTTTAAGCTTTGCAGATTGGATTAACAATCATACTTCATATGTGGAAGCTCTCAACGGTTGGCTGCAGAACTGCATAATGCAGCCTAGGGAAAAGTCAAAGGGCAGAAGGGCATTCTCCCCTCGTAGAGTTCTGGCCCCACCTATAATTGTTCTGGGTCGAGATTGGTCAGCTGGAATGAAAGATTTGCCGTCCGAAGAGCTTAGTAATGCCATCAAAACCTTTTTGGCTGATCTGCACCGTTCGGCTGAGCAACATGCAAAGGAATTGCAGAAGAAAGATCCAGTTCTTGATTCTGGTGGGAATGGAGAAGACGCAGAGGAAAAAGAGGGAGAGAAGAATGCTGATAGGTCTTCAAATTTGCGCAGCATACATTCAAGTTTGACCAAGGTTTTTGATCGACTGACCAAATTCTCTGAGGCGTCCGTGAAAATGTATGAAGATATTAGGCAGAAAAGTGAGACAGCTCGGAATGCATACTCGAACTACAGACCTCCCAGATCCTTAAGCGTATAATTTTATTGAGTATTCTAAAGTTTTTATCTGCAATTGTAAAATTTCAGAGTTGTGAAAAATCTTTGTTGTTTAAGGGAAAATGTGTTTGAAGTATTATATCAGTTTTCCTTTTTCCTTTATTTTTTGACCACCTATCCTACTTCCATTACCCATCCTATTCACTTTTCCTTCTTATTTTCCCTCTTATGGCTAACAACCTATAAAGAAATTTCCTTGCGATATGTTGTTTGTTATGCAGAGAAATTGAGTTGTGCATTATATTGCTGCTCGAAGTTTCTACAGTCCACTGAAAGTGCTAGTAATAACTCGATGTTAAATTCCAGCTGAACATTTATGTCAACCAGTGGGATATCCACCAAAATTTCAACAGTCCGTTGGAAGTTTCTAGAAACGTTGCTTTAAATGAGTCGAATAAACACCGTTCGATATAACAGTTTCAAATTTCAGATTCAATCATAGTTTTTCCACATCAAGAGGACAATAAACTGCCAAACTTATTAGCATGTCATTGAAGAAGATGAAAATATACATTGGCACAGGCAAAAGGCAGAAATGGGCCAGACCCCTGTTGCTCTGGTTTCAAACTTACAATGCTTGGAACAACTACCAGAGCGGACCAGGGAGCTTGCGCAACACGTGCACGCATATTAAAGACTAATATACATGTTCGGAATCCAACCAACTTGACCCAAAAGGTTAAGCTATTAATTCTTGACTTATTCATGCATATTAATTGTAGTATCTTTATTTTTTATTTAATCTCCGGATGGGAGTCTAACTCACTTGTTATATGAATAGTTTTCAGCTATTTTTCGGAACTAGAACCCAACACGCGTGTACTCCGGATAAGCTTGTCCAGCCGTCTAGGTATCTGCTTGCCTATAGGAGCCTGTTAGGCCTGTATCTGAGACCAAGCCTAGGTCTCCAGATTTTTGTGAAACAAAGATTAAGAGCGAATAGAACGAGAGAACTGATAATTATGGAGAGAATAAATAAAAATATTTTATTAATAATGAATGAATGTGTAATAACAATTACATGAGAGACCTTATATAGGCTTAACCTACTTGGAGAATAAGTAACCTA
>JAUMHB010083457.1:0-11878 GCA_032359685.1 Pittosporum tobira
ATAATAATAATAATAATAATAATAATAATAATAATAATAATAATAATAATAATAATAATAATAATAATAAAAGAAGAGAAAATGGACATAACAGTAAAAATTTTCTAATTTTTTTATTTTGGTTGTTATTATAAAATTCCATGTCAGCGTCATGTCAGTGCCAAGTCAGTTTATGTGTTAAGATTGATTCCATGTCAGCAAATTTCGTTACTCACATAGATGGAATTTTAAAAAATAATAGAACAGAAACAAAATTCGAGTAAAGTAACCAATTTAGAAAAAATTTCAGTTCGATAACCAAATTAAAAATCATGTATAAGTACATGTTAGTGATATGCCCAATGATTCAATCATGTATCGTACTCTATTATTAGTTATGGATAAAGTTGTGACCGAAAAATCGACATTCACCTAACTTAAGTAATTATAATGTCTTGCTAGAGGCCGCTTATAACTTGTGGGCCGAAAAGAAGTTTTGGGCGTACTGCTAATGTTAGGTGAACCTATAGGGTCGCACACTAAGCGAACTGGGCTTATAATCTATTAGGCCGGACAGCTAGAGTTTCCTTGTTCTCTTGTATCTTTGATTAAAAGGGGCGGATTATAAAAGGAGGTACATACGCCTTTTTGTCTAACCCTATTTTTACCGCGATGTTGAGAGACTTAGAGAAAATGAAACTTGAGAACTGTGTTGGTACATACAAAGCTCGGGCTCAGTTCGTGTGTGTAGATACTAATAGAGGCATGACGATTGACACGCTGATCTAGACGCAATTGTTCTTCTTATCTCTATCGAAATTTATTCAGGTATAATCGATTTTCTATTTTGGTTTCAATATAAGCATGGCTCATGGGAATCAGATAAATTATTTTTAAATTTCGCATCGATTTTCGATTCGAAACCCTACAGTACAATTACGAAAAAGTCATTTTTTCCCATTCCAGACGGGTCCATCTTTGTTACTCCATCTTTATCTGCAAAAATTCCCGCTAGGAACAAAATTTACAGTATTTGCCGATGTATATGCAGCGGAACGAGTGTTTTTTATTCTTTCTTTTTTTATTTTTCATTTTTTTTCTAAAAATTATAATTGGGTGCATGGAGTAATAGTGGATTGTCCTCACATTTTGTACGTACTAGCTCAAACACCCGGCGTTATCCGGACTAAACACAGTTGTTTATTAATATATTATAAAAAGTTATTGTAATATTTTATACAAATGTTTTTAATATTTAATTAGTTATAAGTTAAAACAGTTCATATTATGTATATATTTATACATTATTTATTTATTTCATAAATAAGTTTTTAAATTTTATTTTAAGACAAACTATTTGATTTTATTTTTTGCAAATAGTAATCTATTATAATTTTTTAAAGTTGATCAAATTTATGTTCATATATAAAAAGAAATTAGAAGTTATTTTGTAAATTTTAAATTTTTGCTACCTATTTTCTAATTCATGTATGTAATTACAATTACTAATATACTTAAACATAGATTATGTATGAAATATAATAGATATGTCATATTTACTTTTATTATTAATAATTTTGTTAATACTTTGACATTTTCCATTATGGAATGAAAATTGGTGTGTAGAATAAACAATATATTGATAAAAAAATTTAATTTTGTACTTATATAAATGTTAGAGGTTTAGATTTAATAATTTGTAATTAAAATATAGGCTAATGGTGATTTCTTTAACATTTATTATACATGAAAAATAATAGACACTTTATAGTTATTTTTATTAGTAATATTGTTTTAGCAATAAATTTGTATTTATATATCTAACTAGAGGTTTATATTTAATAATTTGTAATTAAAATATAGTTAAGTGATAATTTCGGTAAATGTATTGATAATGAAAAGTACGTATGCTTCAAAATAATGGAAAACCAAATTTACATATCATTAAGCGAAACATACAATATTTAATATTTTAAAATTTATTTTATCATATGAGTTTAGTAGAGTGTTAAACTTACTTATAACCTATCGAAGTAACTCATGTTCAAATTTTAGCAACTACAATTAATTTTTTAATATAAAAAAAATGACCGAGTTAACTCAATTGAGTTAATCAAGTCTATGGGCAAAAGTGTCCAAAAATGACTAAAAATTAAACTAAAATAAACAAACTCAAACTAAGTTTCACGTTTCTTGTGCTTTATATATATACTATATTTATTTCGTCATCAATGTAACATTCCCGACAAAAAATAATAATAATAATAAAATAAAATCATAGAGAATTTATATTATAAAGCGAGAATAAGATATGCTCCACTTTTTTATTGATGTGCGCACAATAAATTAGTAATAGTAATTTATTTTTTTATTTTTTTTTATTTTCCTCTTGAACTCGAGATCTTACTTAAAGGGTACTAAGTTTCTTACCATCCGATCCAAATGTGTTTAGTAATAGTAATTTATTTTTAAGGTTACATCAATATAAGAGTGGAGAGAAACCTATTTGAAATTCTATACCTTTTTTTCCACCCCATGTAATAGAACTAAATTCATCATATTTTTTGGGTTAATTGCATTAAAAACAAATGAATTTTACCTATTTTTTCGCTTTTATCAACTATGTTCATTTTTATCGATTTAATCATTAAAATTAGGGTTTTGACCACGATTTGGCCACTTGACCAAATACTTTTGAATTGACACATGTTAGATGAAATGGCCAAATCGTGATAAAAATCCTAATTTTAATGGTTAAATTGACAAAAATGAAAATAGTTGGCAAAATTTAAAAAAAAAAGGTAAAATTTGTTTGTTTTTAATGCAATGAATCCTATTTTTTTTCTCAATTTAAACCTTAGGCCGCGTGAGGTGAGTACAAACTCACACATTTATGTTAACATGAATGTTTTAAGTGATGTATTTTTTAATATTAATTTATTTGGATACATTTCTTAAAACATTCATATTCACGCCCCTTTTATTATTTAAACTTTTACGGTTTTATTTTTTTTTTCTTCACACACACCCAATGTGTGTATGGAATACTAGCATTTAAGTAAGATATAGACAACCTTATTCATCTAGACGCTACATCGATTTAAGTAGTAAAATATTGTCAGACGTTTAGACAAAAAATAAATAAAAAATAGAATTGATATTTACACCATATATTTTGTTACTCATACTCTATATTTATTTTATAATAATTTATTTAATGTATATAAAAAATAAAAATTTTATAAAATACAAATAATAATATATAAAATATAAATATCAATTTCCTTAAATAACTACATAAGTTATTTTTCGTTTGAATTACCAACAGCAAACGTTCGTGGTAAGTGAGAAAAGCCAAAATGCTTAAACGTTTTAATAAGCTAGCAGCCTTGCAGTGGTCCATGTTGGAGCGAATAGTGCTTTTTAGTTGGAAGGTAGATATCGTGCGTTTTAAAAAATTTAAAAATAAATAAATGAGTAACGGTCATATTTCTTTATTTCTTCCCGTTTTAACTCTACTTTTGTGTGGCCGTGGCTACCTTTCTCCAGCTCTCCATGTTAAATGCCTAAGATCTTGCTCAGTGCTGACGCTTTATGAAAGCTACTCATCACTCTAGTTACTTTCTGCTCCATCCTTCTCGTAAATGCTAAGTATAATATTTTTCTTTTTTCAAAATTTTTAAAAAATATAATAAAATTATTTAGGAAATTTTAATAAATTAAATTATCTAGTTTACTGTTATCTTATCAATTATATGATCCACTAATTCAATTTAATTTTTTAATTTTTTCTTTAGACGGATGGGGAGTATTAATTTGAAGTTAAACAAGTTCTAAACTAGCAAATATTCAAAATGCAAAATTGATATTCAATTTCGTTTAATCATCTACTTGTATTATTATTACTTCATGATATGAACTACCAGAAACTAGCAAATATTCAATATTCGTTTTCATTCAACTAATAATTAAGTAAGTATTGCGAATTTGTGGTGCTTGATGCAACTAATGACCTAATGCTTTTGCGGGTTAGGTAATTCAAGTAAAAGATTGGAAAACAATCATACTCCTTTGAGAAAGACTTGTATCCATTTACCTTGCTTTACGGGTTAGGTACCTCAATTATTAGACTTTAGAAAAAAAGGTAAAGCAAAAAAGCTAGGCATACAACCCAATTTAAAATCTATTTATTAGTTTAGATAAATTATAAAATTTAAAATTTTATTTATTAAAATTTTAAATAAATGAACTAAAATAAATATTTTTAAAATAATTTATTTTTTAAAAATAAAATATAAAAAGATCGAATAAATTTCGGCAGACATGGTGTTCGTCTTCTATCTTCTGCATTCATCTTCGTTGTACTAAAATTTCCTTGATTTATGAAAGTCACAGAACTCTTAATGACAATTAATTTGTAAGTCATATTCACAACTTTGGTCCATCTAAATAATTAAATAACATCCATCATATCCTCCCAAATATTTTATTCAGTTATAAGCCAGCAAACATTATCCTCAATGGTTATCCACCAAAGAATGGGAATAACCTACCTGGCATTGTCCCCTCCTATCATCAACAAACATTACTTTATTAAATAAATTATAATCCGATTAATTCGTAAGTAAGAACTATCATAATGGAACTTGGGACCCATTAATCATTGAAGATTAAGAAAATGATGAAGAACTAGTTGTCAGGGTGCGACCATAAACTAATTTTTTTCCAGTTGCTTATCGTATTCAAATTTAATTATGGATTGAGAGTGTTGATTTATATATATATATATATAGTAAGACTGACTTAATCTTAGAATTTCTAACAGGACAGTTTATTTATCTTGGTTTGTGTTCTTAAAATTAGTAGACGAATTTAGGTGACAAAAGAAAAACTAAATATAGATAATTTTAATTAAATATTAATTGTTAATACTTGTGGATCGTCAATACACTAACAGCCCTTGTCTCTACTCGATAGAACTAGGTTCTTATCAGCAAACTTAAAATACAGAAAATACTAAAGGTTATGAACTCATTATTTTTTCTAATATTTAAGTCAATAATCAATAACAAATACACCAACATTTAGTTCTATGTAAATTGTACGTAAAGTGTATGAGAGAGTGTGAATGAATCCACTTACGACTGTGACAAGGGATTTATATAGAAACCTTTAACTTGATGTACAGGCTAGGGATAAGGAGGCAGTGTTATTACCAAATATGTGTGGTATTCTATTTGTGGTAATAGAACCTGGATATGAGTCTTTTTAGGCTCATCGGACCATAAACTCCACGTGTGTTAATCCGAATCTGAAAATATAGCCGAACGGATGAAGATTTGTTGATTGAACATAGTCATTAGGCTAACTACCCATGTACCACTGAGCCAGTGACAATTCTAGCTTGGTGGTCGTCTGATGTGGCCGAGCGTCAATTGATATTGGTCGCGTTCCTTGTTATTTTGTTGCCCTAATTAAAGTTGGGTGGGAACCCTAATTCTAATTTTAATCAATTTCCATCACTAATTGAGTAAGATGGAAATTAATTAGCCTTTAACATTTAAGTAATTTAAATATTATGAAAATACTTAAAATTTAATCAAATTAATCCAAACTTGACGGCTGATATGAATCGTAACATTTCAGCGGGCTGTTCTTTTTATCCGGGTTACTAAATAAGGTCATTTCTCCACACAAACATTTTGAGGCCCATGTGGGCTTAAGGCCAATGAATTGCCGTACTTATAAGGGAGAAGTACATATAATCAACAAATAAGTTATACTAAACAAGTCCATAATAAATTAACGGAGATAACTATTATTATTTGATGTAAACATCATAAAAATAATATAAATATCAAATATCAATACAAGAAAATATTGAAACGTTTCTTATTTTACTCCGTATCAACCAGAACAATTGTAATTTTAACCAAACAATAATTATATTTTCGGTTTCATCAATCCTAAAACCCCAAGCATGATTCTAAATTTATAAAACACAACTATAATTGTAATAATTATTACAGATTTACAGTCATACAAAACGAACACCTATGTCTGATGTCTTACCTCGCGACTGGCCCATTAAGTTCCATTATTATGTCTATAAAGTATTCGAAATATTTCGTTTGGGCTCGAAACGAAACCCCTATTAGAGAAGCCCAACCTAGAAATAGAATTGCAAAACGCAAAACTAAATCTTTTCAATCTAAGAATTGACTATCATAGTGGCAACTAATGAGGGAAGATTAAAATTAACATCATGAATTTTTTTATTATTAAGAATATCTCGCAAACAGGATGTAAAATTATTTTCACCTTTATTTATAAGTAAAATTTTGTTCCATCTAAACCATTATTATGAACCAATGATGCAAAGTATTGTCTTCCTTATTAAATAAAATTTTTAAATTATTATTATTATTATTATTAAACTTGAATCGTTCAAAAAACTCGAATCGGAATCAATTACAAGCTCATTTGAGATCGGTTAAGAGTTCAATTTCATAAAACTCTCTAAATCATTCATGAAAAAGTTTTGACTCGCTTAATACCTAGAAGAAATGTTCTTTCGTGTCTCCTGATTTCCTTCGAGTCATGCTCTCTGCTCAAGCCTAGGATATGAATCTACTGATGTTAGATACTCATATTCATCCATTCATATCTGGATCTTCCATACTTCTACTCATGATGATACTCGAGCTATTCACATTTAATCATCAACTTATATTACCTCATGATATACTTTATAAAAGTCAGGTTAATATTAATTACTCTACGAAACCTGCAGTTGGCCATTTTTACCTGCAACACATTATTTGCCAAGTGAACATATTTGTTATAGAAAACCTGCCATAAAACCACAGCATAGCAAAATAACAAAAGATTCTTGTCTTGGAATCACAACATAAGTCAAACAGCCCAAGGAGGTTCATAGACAAATAGTACCCACATATATACTTAGGTAACGATAGATGTATAATGTGCACTGCATCTAATATTTGATGTTATCTAAAGACAATAATACCAAGAACTGGAAATTTTCACTCGAACGCCCAAGCATTCTCCCTGCGAACCTCCTCCTCCTCCTCTGGAGTGAAGTCATTCTTGATGTTAAAGGTCTTCCTAATCTCCTCCGGTGTCTTTCCCTTGATCATGTCCGCCACGGTTTGACATGTCAGATCCAGCAGGCTCTTGATGTTGAGGTAGTTTGCAGCCTGAATTTGAAAAAATAAAATAAATAAATAAACATGAAAACATTTACGAAAGCTTAAGCCCCAAGCAGTTCACTTCATGGCCACAATCAAAAACAGGAACACAATAAAGAAAATGTGCATCTAATACATGAAATTTCAGAGCGAGGATGTAAACATTTATGACACAAAAACGCAATTCTACCAAATGTTAGCAAACCATTTACACCAACATGTAAAATCACCAATCATTCATTTCTCTATGTAAACTGGACATCTGCACAAGCTATTGTAAAAGCATAACATACAAAACATGCAATTTTTCACTTATAATCTACCAACATTCATTTACGGCAAGTGCATCAATCATCATACCAAGATGAATCTATACTTCTTTTTAGATTCCTTCTTGAATCTAAAAGACAACATTGAAAAGATATCCAAACCATAAGTCTATAAATTTAAAATATTAATACAAAAAATCAGAAAACAAGCACCAGAATTGTTGTATTACACTAGGAACACCAAGAATAACAGAAGCATATCTAACATTGTACTTTTAACCAAAACCCATCTTAAAAAATAAATACAATTTTCTCTCGTGAGCCATCACAGCCAACAATCCATATTTATATTCGTATACATAAAGAGTTCTCCAAGATGGAGCCAAATTTTCGATGAGCCAACCACCGTGTGCAAGCAATAAGCATAACCCATAACCCCTACACACACCATGTAAGACCATAGTAACCTACGTCTGGGTTACCCTAAAGGATATCATTTCTCTTGTGGGATTTTCAAACCCATAATTTTATCATGTGATCCACCACCGGTTGAGCTAATCCTTGGGGTTCCTGATTCACACTTATCTCATGTTTACTTCAAATATATACGGGAGAAGAATGTAAATTATTGCACGGAACCATTATACAATCTCATGTCTTTAACAACACTTGCATACAGATATGAAATGATATAAGCATAACCACATAACCACAAGCTGCCATATTCAATCAATAAAACTCTAGAAACATAAATACACTAAAATCAGAGAACAATAGGCTACAAATATAAACCTACATACACAAATACACTACAATCAGACAATATAAACCTAGATACAAAAATACTATAATTAATTGTAATTAATTGTATTTAATTATATTATAATCAGCAAGTCTAATAAAGTGTGACATATGGACTCTAATTAATTTAATATGGGCTGGTTAGTGTGGATTATAAAATAAACTATTGGGTTTGTGATGGGTAAGGCCATTGGATTTATTTATCAGGTTATAAATATAGAACTAAGTCATCTCTCTTAACCCTAACAACAATACAAGCCGTCAGAAAAGTTTCATACTCATAAAGAAGGCGTAAGGTTTTTCTCATCAAGCCAGCATAAGGTAGGGATTAAGAGAGTGAAACTTTGTTCACAAATCAATTTCTTTTCTATTCCGCTGCTATGAATTCCAAACAAGGTATGTAATTATTATTTACAATTTGGGTATTCTAAATCTATCTATGGATTTATTGAGTGATTAATTAATTGCTAACAAAATACACTACAATCAGACAATCATAGGCTTCAATATAAACCTAGATACAAAAATACACTAAAATAAGATAATCATAAGCCGCAAAGAGTAATTTACAGACAAAAATGAGGTAAACATAGCCAAATACATATAACATCAAACTCAAAACAAAATCAACGATTAGATTCAATCCAATCCAAATCAGAACATCAAATCAAAGGGCAAAAGAGTCAAACCAGGATGAGATCAAAGAGAGTGGCCTGATCAACTTTGACGAATTCAGTATCGAAGGCCTTGAGGTGGTCATCGACGGGCTTGCTGGCGTCATCAGATTTGGGAGCATCGACGTGCTTCTTGCAGTACTCGATGACCTTGGCGAGGATCTTGCTGGTAACGTTGGGAAGGGGGATTGTGGTGTTGGCGCAGTCGTCCTCGATCATGTGCTTGATCGTCTGGGACTCCACGGCAACCGCCTCCTCCACATCGAAAGTCTCGCCGTCGGAGCTCTTCAACACGATCAGCTTCTTTGGTGATGATTCAGACATGATTAAATGACTTGATTGAATCGAAGAGCAGAAGAGAGAGAAAAATGAAACCCTAGGAGAGAGAGCGATCGGAACCGAAAAAATAGGGGTAAGCTAAGAGTAGCGATTCCATATAACTTATTTTTAAGGAAAAATGTTTGTGATAACGTGTTGATGTGTTTATATGAGTATTATGTATTTATATGAATATAAATATTTTAAAATATATACTTTTAATTAATAATAAAAAATATATGATTTCAAACACTTACGTTTATGTTATAATTATTTGTTCACATTCTTTATTTTTAAGTAGGAGTAAGAGATTTGGGGACGGTGATTATTATTTTAAAATACTACTAGAAACTCTTTAATTAAAGAAAGTTTCTAATTTCTACTATTTCCGTTTCATCAAATATTAGACATACTTTGATAATTATGTAATATTAATTTTAAAATGTTATATTTTTATAATATTTAAAAAATAATTATAATGTAAAATATTTTAACATTTTTTCATTTTTTAAAAATTTGTGTGTTGTAACTGTTAAAATTATTATCATTTTAAAAAATAAAATTTAAAAATAAATATTCTATTAGAATTTTTTATAAAAATATTTTTAAAATATAAATTTTATAATAGTATAAAATTTAATTTTATTATGAAATTATAAAAATATAACATTAAAATACAATTTATTCTTAATTTTAAAATTATTAAAAGAATTAATTATCTACTATGTTTTATATTTTTACAATACTTAAAATATAATTAAAAATATAACATATGAATAACATTTGTGCCTTTGATTTAGTTTATTTTAATATTTTAAAACTCGATCCATGTGTCTTATTGAATTAGCTATTTTTTGAATAATCGTCAAAAAATGAATTTTATATTAATTAACTCTCAAATAATAATTTTAATTAAATTAATTTTACGAATTTTAGAACATTTGTTTATTTGTTATCAACTTACGGGTTATTTAAATAAGTTAAATAGATCAAAGTATTATTATAATACTCATTTTAATACAAGAAAAATGTGTTTCAGAAAATATTTTTTGGTAAAATATTTTATGAGAAAATAATTTATGAAAAAATGAGTTTTTTCTGATGTACACTCGTACCACTTTTTAAAAAATAACTTACGAATTTATGTTTTCTTAAAATAATAAAAAAAATTATTGATTAAAAAATAATTTTTACTGACTATATTCTGATATACACTAAAAAAATCTGAAGATTGTAACAATCGAAGCCTAAAGCCTTTGAAAGGAAAATTTTGAGCTTTCGACTAGAGTTGGCTTCTGTATACCGGGATAATAAAGCTGTTGTCACCAACTGCTACGCAATGAAAAGATAATCATTGTTTATGCTTATAGGAGAGCCATGTCCCTGCTTATTTATTTCTACGATTAATGCACGTTTGGTAAGAACGTTAAGAGATTATAATATTAAAATACAATAAAATGTTATATTTGGTAGATTGTAAAAAATTAAATTTAAGTTGAAAAAACTGAATTTGCAATTTAAATTCAATTTCAACAAAAACTTAAAGTTAAATTTAAATTGCAAACAATTTCCACCGCCGGTACCAAACAAACTCTTAGTGGTTGCATGGTCGCTTCAAATTAAATGGAATCTTTGTTTTTTTTTTTTTCTAATTAAAATTTTTAAATTACTCTTATATTCTATTTTTGAATTTTAAAAATGGAGAAAAATAAAAATAAAAATATAAAGTAGGAGAAAATTAACTCTCTTGTTCTTGATAAATTAAAGAATTTTAACTGGTAAGCAGGTAAAATAATACGAGGTGTTACACTTTTAGAATATCTTAAGCCTCTTCAATTATTATTCACAAAAAATCTTATATTTACTCCTCCGCAATAATCTCTTAATGTTTCTCCACATCTTTTTTCTAATTTTTATTTATTTATTATTTTTAATCCTGCATGTAGTTTTTGTTGTTGTTAATACTAGTAAATTCTCACTGATAAATATAAATTATTTGTGATAAGAAGTAAAATTATAAAAGATAAAGTCTCACTATCACCAAAAAAATATATTTAATAATAATAAAATAAAAATAAATTCTCACGGTTAAATACCTAAAATATTTATGAGTGTTCTAGATTATTACAACACCTAAAATGTAAGAACTTTATTTCTCATTTATCGGTTAAATTTAACTTATTTACATCTCTTTTTTACAACCTTAAAAGACAATTCTCAATTTATCCCATATTTTTTTAGTCATATTTATTCATACATCTTTTTTTAATAATTTATTTTTATTTGTGTCACACGTTATGTGCGATTACGAATACTAATATCTGATAAATGTTATTACCAATACACCAAAATAAATTCCTTTAACTTCACTCGATCAAACAAGTACGACTAATCAGATTATTATATAAATGCTATTAATAATAGTTATGAAATAAGTGTTATAAATAATTATATAAATGGTGATCAATAGAATCAACTCAAGTAAATATGATATGAGATAAATATAAGGAGAAGAGAGGGATTGATTGGTGAAAAGTGCAAGTGTACAATAATCAGATTGTAGTAAAATATCGTTCCCACGAGGATTGAAATCAATTATATACCAACCTTGACTATTCTTTGACTT
>JAUMHB010083468.1:0-11878 GCA_032359685.1 Pittosporum tobira
GAAGCTTTGTATATTAATTGAATAAATAATTGATTACAAGACAGGAGTATATATAGTATAAGTACAGAAAGCCTAAATCATAAAGAATTCTAACTCTAAATAGGAAGTTATAAAGGACTCTAACTCTAATCCCTTTTATTATGTTAACAGTCCTCATGAAGCAAGCGACATATCTAAAAGAAATTCAGTTAATTTTTAGTACATTGTTTTGTGCATGGCATGATCATACCAAGACACACCTATGTGCATGTGCATCGTGTGAACAAAATAAGTCGTACCTACAGACAGGCAATTGGCGAGCTTTGCTTCCCCCTCACTCCCCCCTTTTTTTTCCAAAATTAAAAAAAAAAAAAAAAAAAAATGAAGTTAAGAAAAGAAAAGAAAAAAGAGCACATCAATCATAAAGCCGTCTATTAAATTTACATTTGCTTACATTTGTATCTGGTGAGGATTCTCCCCTTCATCTAGGAGGATATCCAGAAACACAATGTCACTACTGTGATGACGGCATGTTTAGGCAAGAACAAATTATCTAACAATATTATTGTGGTTAAGAGAAGGTTGAGCTGCAGTTTTCAAAAAATCCTCCACCGTAACTTGCTCTGCTTTGCTGATATTGTCATTTCATTTCTATATTATTTCTTATTAATTTACTTTTACTTTTTATTTTCTTTTTTTATATACTAACATTTTTACTCTTTAGTATTATCAAATAAGTTAATTTAATTCTTCGTATCATCTTATAAATATGTTTTCTTATAGAGTTATGACTCTTCATTTATGTATATTTCATGATTGAGTTGATATGGACGGCTATCCAATAGGTGGTGGTTGGAGTTTCAATACGCATTGGAACTCCTCTTTTGTTTTTTGTTTTTTTTTTTCCAATTTTTTTAATTGTTTCTTTTGCAGGACTATTATTATGGACTATATAAATTGATGGAGAACTACCAATATGGTGATGGAGAACTACAAATATGGGGATATCAGGTTTCTTCAAACATCAAATGGTTATATAGGTATTATCCATCAAAGCTTAGTAACTAATTGGCCTCTCTCAATAAAATACCACATTTGAACTCATTGGGCTTGCTTCCTTCGATGTTTCCTCTCAATCCTCTTTTGGCCTTAAAACTCTAAAAGTATATTTGAAGTAAAGGAATTTCTTAGTAGCTGTTTTAGTTTGTTCTCTATTAAAAATAATTTTTGTCATGTTATTGCCTCTCTACATACATATTCCCAAGACTCTCATGCCTCAAGCTGTATGTCTCTCTATTGAGCTGAGCTCTTTATTCTCTATATTCTTTCCATTCTCTTTCTAGAGCTCTGATTATGAGTGGCTTAAAATTTTAATGAAATTTTCCTTTATTTGTTACTTTATTCTTTTAGTGTGTTAGAGTTCGTGTGCTATGTTTGGCCTAAAACATAGAAATTCAAAAAGTTCCCGTCATGGGTGTGATCTAAGAAAAACTCTTGGGTTTTGTTTGTCGCTTTGATTTTGCATGCATAGGGATCTTTATTTTGGCCTCAGTGAAGTTAGATATTGCTGCCGTTGCTCTCTCTAACATGTTAAACTCCTTGGAGGGTTGGTTGATGTTAGATGTTGCTGCCGTTGCTCTCTCTAACATGTTAAACTCCTTGGAGGATTGGTTGATGTTAGATGTTGCTGCCATTGCTTTCTCTAATATGTTAAACTACTTGGAGGGTTTGTTAGTATGAAACCATTGAGCATATGATAAGTTGCTGGAGGCAGGTTATATAGATGTAGTATGATGATTTCTAATAGTAGATGTTGCTGCCGTTGCTCTCTGTAATATGTTAAGCTACTTGGAGGGAAGGTTATATGGATGTAGTATGATGGTTTCTAATAGTTGGTTCCTACAATGCTTCAAGTGGATATATCTTTTTTTACCCTGCAGAATATAATTGCAGATCCCGTCAAGAATTAAAAATATTGTACAAGGATATTGTGATTGCTATTTGGTAACTTTGTGCTTAAGAATTTCTTTTGCAGTGGGTTGAACGGGTGGGTTCCTTCTTCTTTATCCATGTCAATGACTGTTGAAGTAAAATCTCAAGGCTAGCAATGTAGCAACATGGAATAATTTGGTTACAAAACTTTGATAATAGAGTAGAGTTTCTTTAAGGTGATTTTTTTTTTTTTTTTTTCAATTACGTATTTTCGTGGTACGAAGTTCATGATATTGATCGGTGGAAGAGATGATAATGTTTGGAGCATCAACTTTTGTAAGAAAGTTTCTTTTGAATGGGAGATAATATGTATGCAGTTGACAATCCCTCTTTTTTGACTTATATTTTGAATCCTTATAAATTAATTATTTGTAGTTTAATTTTTTTATATTTATTAAAAATTATCTTTAGAAATTAATTTTTTGTAATATATTTTTTATATTTATTAAAACAATCAAATGTAGACATTTTTGAGAACCATGATGAGATTAATTTCGAGTTTCTGGGGAATATTAGAGGCAAAGACTGGAGGATTCTGACCAATGTTTAAGGCAATGGCAGCAACGGAGGAGAGATATGGTCTGTGGTTTGATCCATCAATATAGTATTCTTTGGACTGAGAATCGGATAATGTAAGATAACTAAACCTTCCCAAAGTAATTAGGCTATTTTCTATATTTGGCTAAGACTTCATTTATTTGTTTCTGTTGAATTATTTTTATTTTTTATTTTTTATTTTTCAATGGCTTTCATTCCAATGCTTTGGACTGTTGTTTGTGTTTCAACTTTGAGATGATATATAAGTATTTTTCACATTATTTACATTGATAGTTTGATTTTATTACATTATATTGGATTTTAAGTAAAAGAAATGATTACATGTTTCAAGTTAAGTGGAAACCATAAGATTATATTAAGCTGAATGCTAAACGTGATCCTAATTTCTTTGGCTGAAACGATACTTTACATCAAAATACAAGTGGTGAGTACAATAGACCAATTTTTCTTTTTTTTTTTTTTTCCCAAAATTTTGGTGTCCTTATTTCTTTACAGCAACATGATGAAAGACTGGACACCTAAACCCCATTACTTTTGATTGTGGTAATGGTCTGATTAGAGTGAACTTTATTATTGGTAAAAATTCTTTTAAAATTTGTCTTATTGCTAATGTGAATATTGGTAATCATTTGGGTCTTCATATATGAATGGTAAGCATCTTTCAGATATTCGAAGACCATTTTAATGCAATTCCTGTGAATCACAATTAGGAATCAAGGATATTGTTGTATTTTATTATTTATTTATTTATTTTCATATGTTTTGGTTAGTTGAATGAGAAGATCACAATTAGGGGTTCTATTCATTTTCATTTTTCAGAATGGCAGGAAAGGATGTATTGGATCAATTTAATCATTGAGTTGTATCATGGCCTCAATTTGGGAAGCTAAAGCTATTGAAAGTTCACCTCGACAAAGCTGCTGCAAGTTTGTCATCTAACAGATACAAGGTTGATTTTTTTTTTTTTTTTTTTTTTATTTTTTTTTGAGTTTTGCAAATTTCCAGTTTGTATCTCAATTTGAAAGGAAGTTGATTAATTTCAAAAAGTGCTTTATTTTTATCTGGGAAGAATGACATTGGTGCATGTATGGACAGTTTTTATGGTGAGTGATCCAAATATGAGTATTGATTCAGTTGCTATGGAGGGGCACAACAAAAATCAGAGCAATGGAAGAAGTGCTAATGTATGATGGTCTTCTGTTTTGATTTACACAACTGGAGTGGTGAATTGATTTGTAGTCTTCGTATGTCTTTACGAAAGTAGTTTTATTAAAAAATTTAAGAGCCATATAGAATGCACCTGTGATTTGCACGGGCTTATAAACTAGTAAGAACCTAAAATTACTTTTTAGCTATTCGAGCTTTAATGTGTCTGGCAACATAAAGATCAAGAAAATCAAACACGGTGAATATTAATGCAATACTTATTAGTAACAAATTAACCTGTGAAGTCAGACAAAAAATCAAGAAACAAATAATCCAGAAACGTTACACGCGCGCGCGTGCGTACAAATGAGCAATCAATATTGGAACAGTGAAGAAGGCTATCGGAAGTGAAACTGAAAATAATAGTTATAACTCATATATTTTGGGTAACATTTTTTTAAAAAAATACGCTAATGTCTTGGGTTTAATCATTGCCAAACAATTTAACTCATATATAGTGAGTTAACCCGCCAATTTGTTAGACCCAAAACAACTCAACACAAGTTTCATTTTTTTTCTCTTTATATATAGATATAAATATAAACTAGATTTTCTTTTATAAAATGTCATGATATCTTCACGTTAACAACTAGTATTAGAATTATATCGCTAAACGTTGGACTATTTTACAGGTAAACATGAATGAAAATTCATCATTAGTGCATGCAAAGTTTGTAAATGTGACTCACTTTGCAAAACTGAAGAATTAACATAAGGAAATGTTAGAGGTATCACGTACATTACACAGAATTTTATAAACGAATGAAGAAATTAAAGTAGAAAAGTATAGAGGGGTTTAAACCTTGTACATGGTTTCCGGGGCGTTAAAGAAATCACAGATGGTGTCATTGGGGCCAGCAATTTGTTGGGTGATCCATTTTCCCAGTGTCCAGAAATGATGGGAGTAGAAGATGGGAACACGTTTTCTTTTAAGGATTGCAAGAAATGTTTAGCCAGCAAAGTCTCATTTCAGGACATTACGCGGGGGTCCATGACATGAAGAAGGCCTCTTGCAAACCCTTGGATGAAGAACCCATTCTTTTTCTCCCATCAAAACGTCTTCTTTTGGGTCTCTATGGGTTTTGCTGGATTTGTTCATGACTTCACAAATAAATCAATATCCATACACAGACTGAATTCACGTGTACTCCGAGCCATCAGCTACACGTCAGTTACCTCAACAACTACACGAGTTATCAACTACACCGCACTTCGCTCAAACTGAGTCATCAACTATGCCTCATTTTGCTCAAACACAGAGGGAGAACGTAAGAAAACAACAAATCACAAACAATATTTCAGTAGGTAAATATTTCATGGAATAAATCATCCGTAAGGTAGATCAAACAGATGACTAGAAAAAATGGTCGACATCCAGAACAAATCTCACTTTTAGGAAAGGGAAAAATAATCAGAGATTTGTTTTACCAGAAAAAAATTCAACAAAACTGCAGATTGAACAATCCTTGCAACATACAACTAACAATATACCCACATTCTGCCACGTATTGAAGATTTTTGGATGAGTTTCCTCTGCCATACCTTGCTTTCTCAACTTCTTTCCTCTTTTAGTGAACGAACTGCAGGTAGCCGTCTTTATATAGTAAACATGTAAATGAAATTTAACTGAAATAAAGTATGTAAGGAACATAGACTTGGACGTCCCAAAATTATGTTAACTTCTTCCTCTTAAGTGGCTCTCGCAGAGTTTCTCGGCATACCAGCACCAGCAGAGGCATAAGCTCTGAGCTTCGAGAGAATCCTCCTCTCGCTTATACGCAACATCAAAGAATGGTACAGCTTCCTCTCTCTTACATGACAACACCCCTTCAGTGCTTCCACATCATCTTCTGGTGAACTCGAAGAACCATATAAACTTTCACGCAAATCTGCAAGAGCCAAAAGCGCATTTCGGACACGTTTTGTCCCCAACAACAGATTCTTGCTTATTTTTGTACCTTCCCCCAATGTGATATGCCCTTCGCTCGATAAAACAATAGCTGTGGATTTTTCAGAAGCGTCTGCAGTTGATACTCTAAGATCTAAGTCACGATAAGCATCCTCAGGTAATAAAATTACATGAAGTAAAATTAGTAACTCAATTTCCGGTTCCCCGTTGGATGAGATTTCAAAATATTCGGAATTCTGGCTATCACATCCAGAATAATCCAATTTTCTCCATAGTGAAACCCTAGTCCTACCATAACGAGCTGAAAACAGAGATGAACTCCACTGGAGAACAAGTTCTAGGTCTACGTTCACAATGTCATAGGGATTATCAGGCTCCGTAAATCCGTATCTGTGTAGCAATGCAGCATTACCCAAGGACCCATATGTATTGAAAACCTGAAAAACATACACAGCGCTATAAGCATAGTCACGTAATTAGTTCCTAATATAACTCCCTATGGGAAAGCAGGAGCCCAGTAGTTCTGTAGAGGGAAAGTTCAGAAAATAGTCATGCAGGTTTGCTGAGCTCCCGCAGACTTTTATATCTACCAATGAAAAAATCAACATGTAGTTGTCACTAAACTCAGCATTATATTCAAATCTTCTGAATTATGAGAAAGGAAAAATAAATCTACCAATGAAATTCTAAATTAGACAAAACAAGAGAAGACAATGAATTAATTTACTTGTAGAAATTTTGACAAGGCAAGGTGCTAACCTCAGCACCTGCTTTGACATCTTTCACAATGATCATTTGTAGGACTTTAAGGTTACTATCCCGCAAATTTGAAGACTCCAAGTTACTATCACTGTCATTGGTATATTCGTCAAATACATCACTCTCAGCAGTATCCTTGTCGGAGTCACCGTGTGAAGATACAGATGTAAAGTGTACATCTTCAGCATCAGTCTTGTGATTAAACCTTCACATCACAATATATAACTCTATCAAATAGTGGAACTAAAAAATATCAAAGAGTGGTGCAAAAACTAAAGAATCCGATAGTGGCAGAGAGAGAGAGTTGAGGGGAAAACAAAAATAACTTGTCAATATGTTGTTAGTTGCTGCCTCTTTATCTTATAAGTAGAGAAGATATAAAAAATCCAATTAATTGCAAAATTTCATCTATTTACAGCTACCAACTAAATTAAGACTCGTCCTTTTTGGTGAGTTAAATGAAATAAAACTATTGTCACCTTCATGAACCCACTTAACTTTTTGTCTCCATCTAGATTTCCTCCCATAAATGGCATCCTTAAACTGTTTCTAACACGCAGCCCCTTAATGATCAAATCCTCCACAAGCGGGACCTTCAGCTCTAGCCTATCAGTCACACCACATCCTTAACCGTACTTTAATAGTTACTTCCCCCATTCCACAAAATGCATCCTTTTTCAAATTAAGGGTCAATTCATGAAATCCTATAATTTAAAATTGGTATGATTCATTATACAATTGGAAAAAACAGATGAATAGAATTTTTTAATAGTTTATAATATTCTCAATTTATTGACTAAAAATTAGATTAATCCATGTTAGTTTCAAAATTTAGGATTGACTTTCCCATCGTTGCTATGAGCCTCCCTATTTGCCCAGGAAATTATGTGAAAAGGAATAGGTACCATAAAGACAATTGATCCTGGGGGCAACTCTAGAACCTTTATTGAGGTAAAAATAAATAAACAAATAAATAAGGACACACGCCTCTTTATCCCATGCCATAGTTGTAGACAACAGAAATTGCTTCAACTACCTTTTCCCTAATAATCCTCTTCTTGGTTTTTGCAACTCAAAAATAATCTTTCTTTCCCTCAGACATGAGAGGGAGGTAACAAGTTCACGTCCCTCCGTTTGCCCATCCTGTTTGGGAGTAAAAACTCGTCGAGAAGTTCAAGTCCATCCTACAAATCTTGAAAAGCTCAGTCCAAAATTTGCTTGTGAACCTCGGGTCATGGTTGCTCACAATCACTTGGGGTATAACCCAATACTTGACCACATTGTTTCAGAAGAGATGGGTTGCCTCATCAGGCCTAGATTCAGCCACCGAGGGTATGGACCTGGCATCCTTTGAATCTATCCACCAAAACAAGTATAATCCCACTTCCTTCAGAATTTGGTAAACAGGTGATGAAGTCCATGGATACACTCTCCCATGACTTATCGGCAATGGCTCTAGCAACCCATCCGACGGGTCTTGTTGGCATACAAAGCAAGTCCGCACATAAGCTTCCATGGCATCTTGCATACAAGACCAAAAATACAAGCACTCCATCATCATATGACCCCATCTGGAGCCATGACACTGCTTAATCAACTCCTTCCTCAAGTTCCCCACCTAAGAACATAGAATCAATCCCACTTCGTGAAGAATAGTCTCCATTGAGCTAAAAGTTTAAAACAGTTGTGTCTTCCCTTCTCGTACCATATCCACAAGACTTTTAGCTAGCAGATAATGAAGCAGGGACCTGACCAACAAGAAGGCGAGCTTGTCCGCTTTGATCACATAAAAAGCACAGTCAGCCACCAACTCGGTGGTCTAGCACCTCCTTTGAACGATCGAGAAATTATGATAGTGGCCTACTCATAGCTGCAGATTGAGCTTTTCTACTCAATGCATCGATCATCACGTTAACCTTCGCCAGCTTATACTCGAATCAACAATCAAACTCTGCCAAAAAGTTACGAGATTGCTTTAGGCTAAGCTTCTTTTGTGTTTGGAAATAGCTTGTGGAAGCAGTCTAGGGTATACTCTTCCTCATGTTTCATTATTCATATTGTCCATCATGATCACAAATTGAGACTAAGGAAGATATGGAGGCATAGGGCCTCCATAAGTGCAAGCAATGAATCACGACAGTCTATCTCCTTCTCTTACACACTGTAACGCCACTCCTCGTATAACTTTAGGCTCTTATAAGCAATGAAACGATCATCTTGCATGAGTATTCCACTAATAGCAAAGTCCGATGCATCAGTTTAAACTTCAAAACTTCAAAGGATTTGGTTACATCGGAAAGGCTTTGGACCAGTTCTCCCATGATTGCTTTCTTTAACCCCTCAAAGGCTTGTTGCTAGTCTACCATCCAATCCCGTGTCGTTTTCGTCTTGAGTCTGCCAAATAGCCTTTCATGAACATCCTATAATGGTTTACTAACTAAGAAAGATCTTAATTTCGGCACCTTGGCTGGAGGTTTCCATTTTTTGATGCTTTCACTTTTCGCTTTTTATCTTGTGCTTAAGAACATCACCTCCTCTTAGGCATAGAATAAGTCTCAATCTTCACATTGAGGAGGTTATCATGGAGGACTTGGAATGGCTATATATAATAATATCATCCAAATATACTATCCAAAATCGATCAAGATAAGGGTGGAATAATTTGTTGATTAACGGACAAAATGTAGCGGGGGACGTTTGTAAGACCAAACGGCATAACCAAAAATTTATAGGAATTGTACCTTGTCACACAAGTAGTGTAGGGTTCATCCCCTTTGGGCTATTTATACTTGGTAAAAATAGTCAAAAGGGGTGAGCTAAAGATTACTTGTGTAACGAGGTATGATTCTTATGAATTATTGGTTATACCGTTTGACCTTACTAACATCGCCGCTACATTTTGCACATTAATAAACAAATTATTCTACCCTTATTTTGATTGGTTTGTGATAGTATATTTGGATGAGATTGTCATACATAGCCATTATTTGGAAGAGCTTGTTAAAGATTTGAAACAGGTCTTCCAAGTCCTCTGTGGGAGAACCACCTCTATGAATCTATGTGAAGATGGAGAAATGTTGCTTTACCCAAAATGAGGTGATGTACCTAAGTCACAAGATGAAGAACGGGAAGCTTATGTTGGATGAAGCAAAGTTAAAGCCATCCAAGAGTTGGAACCGCTAACAAAGGTGCCAGAATTAAGATCTGTCCTTCATTTGGCAAACTATCATAGGCAGTTCATAAAAGACTATTTTACAAGGACAACTCCAATGACGGACATGCCCAAGAAGAACGACAGGGGATTGGACAACGAACTGTCAACAGGCCTTCAGGAGGACAAAGAAAGCAATCGTGGGAGAACAGATCCTATGCATTCTCGGCATAACTAAACCCTTTAAAGTTCAAATGGATGCATCGGACTTCGCTATTGGTGAAGTACTATTACATTGCTTATGAGAACAGAAAATTGAATGAGGCAAAGTGGCATTATACCATGGAAGAGAAGGAGATGACCGATGTGATGCATTACTTGCATGTATAGAATCACTAGCTTCTTGGCTCTCAATTTGTGACCGACAATGCTTCCAAGAGCTATTTCCAAACGTAAGAAAGTTTAGCCTAAAGCAAGCTCGTTGGCAACACTTCTTGCAAGAGCTTGATTGTCAATTCGAGTACAAGCCGGGAAGACAACATGGTAGCTGATGGATTAAGTAGAAAACTGAATTTGCAGCCATGAACTAGCCACAATTATCATTGCTAGATCAGATAAAGGAAGGACCAAACTAGGATCCGATAGTCAAAATCCTCATAGATATGGCACGAAAGGGAAGACACGACGTTGTTGTTTCAATAGAGACTTCCTCTTCACGAAGGTGGATCGATTTCAATGTTCTTAGGTGGGAGAACTTAAGAATGAGTTGATCTAGGAGTGTCATAACTCCAAATGAGCTGAACAACCGAGCATATGGTGCACAACAATGTTAGTTTAGTGCTTACATGTTTAGCCTCGTATGCAAAACCAAGTGGAAACTTATTTGCGGACTTACCTTGTATGTCAACAAAGCGAGATACAACAATGCTCGTCAGGTGGGTTGCTAAAGCCGTTTCCTATTGTCGAGAAGACATAAAAGAGTGTATCCAAGGACTTCATCATTTATTTACCAAAATTATAAGTGAGGGTATAACTGTTGTGGTCAACAGATTTTCGAATTATGCCACATTCATACCTGCGCTAGGTGAATGTAGGGCTAACGAGGCAACTCATCATTTCTTTAAAAACGTGGTCAAGTATTGGGGTATCTCCCAAGTCCTTGTGAGCAACCGAAATCAGAGGCATACAGGCAGATTTTGGATCGAGCTTTTCAAGATGTGCAAGACGGATTTGAACTTCTCTACAAGTGTTTACCCCTCAACGAATGGGCGAACGGAGAGAATAAATGCAATTTTGGAGCTCTACTTGAGACACTCTGTGAATACCAACCATTGAGATTGGTTGAAACTACTTAATGTGACACAATTTTCCTAGAATACGCAAATGAGTGAGGCAATTGAAAATGGCCCATTCGAGGTTGTCATGGGGCAGCAAGGGTTAATGTTAAATGCCTTGACATCTAGTTACAAAGGCAAGAGTCCCGCTGCCTACAATGTGCTCAAATCTTGGAACAATCAAGGGGACGTGGCACATTGCAACCTTGACAAGGTATCATTAAAAATGAAGAAATGGGCCCGACAAGAAGAGATGTTTGGTGAAATTTGATGAAGGCAACATGGTTATGATAAAACTCCTACCCCCAACATTTAAAGTCCTTGTGCAAGGTGCACAAAATGAAGGCCCTTCCGAAACGTTGGACAAGTTGGTAAGGTCCTTACAAGGTCCAACTACCATCAAGACCCAAAACACACCCGGTCTTTCATGTGTCGTTTGAAATCGTATCATAAAGATGTGTAGGACCTAAGCGGTTGCATATCACAAACAACGCGCCAAAAGCCACTCCCTTTGGCAAGGAGGTGGAATACATATAGTCAGATTGAGATCTAAGGCGGTGTGGTGTGCTGAGGGCTCGGGAGCAATGTTTTAAACTCGGACCGGTACCGCTAACAATCGGACAATCCATGATCCAAGTAGGGTTGGACCAGAAAACAAGTTTAGCCCAAAAACCGGCCAAACCCGTCACACCGGGGATCAAATCGTTCAGCCTACCAAACCGTTTACTAGATCACAATTATGTCCGGTTCATGACAGCATCTGAGTTCCCTCTACTCTCATCTCTGAAATTCACAATTTCATCTCACCTGTCTACCTCCACTAGCCACGTCACTCTCCTATGACCTCCATCACCATTAGATCATGAGCTTGCTGTACTTATTTGGTTTGAATAATAAATATCAAGGGAGGATAAGGATTGGAAAGATATGGTATATGGTATTTTTTTTGTTAAGGGTAAACGTACGATCAAGAATGGGAGAGATGAGGGT
>JAUMHB010083480.1:0-11877 GCA_032359685.1 Pittosporum tobira
ATTTAAGAATCAAATAATTCTATTAAGAATTGAGAGAGAAATGATATTTCAAAGTGGGTGTGTTAGAAAGTATTTATAAATAAATTAAAGAACATTAAATGCTTTGTCCCACATTGAATGGACTATAAACTACTCACTAGCTTATAAGTATATATGCATCAAAGTACTTCCAAATGAGAAGTAAAGGGAATGCAAGGTATAGAAAGGTAAAGTAAGGCAGTAAGTTTTAAGCATCCGCAACTCCGGCGGTGCGGGGAGCCCTAGCCACGGTTCAATTTTGGTTCGCAACACTGGCACTGGTTGAATGTAGAAAGGTGCCTTAAACTAAAAGGCATGTACATAAAATATGTTCATTATTTTATTTTATTTTTCTGCAGTAGAATAAATGGAGAGGTGCATCTTTTCATGGTCAAAGGACACAACTCCTTTAATTTTCTGAAACCATGCATCCAGTGACTGAAACAAAGCAACTCTTCACTTACTATAACTGGCACTGGTTGAATGCAGAAAGGTGCCTTAAACTAAAAGGCATGTACATAAAATATGTTCATTATTTTATTTTATTTTTTCTGCAGCAGAATAAATGAAAAGGTGCATCTCTTCATGGCCAAAGGACACAACTCCTTTAATTTTCTGAAACCATGCATCCAGTGACTGAAACAAAACAACTCTTCACTTACTATAAATAGCACTGCCTGCATACTTTTCATTTTACTTCAAATTTGATATCAATCTCTCTACATTCTCTCTATAATACATGCTACAAAATACAACTTGTGATTACTTAGCAATTCTGCAATTCTAAGTAATATAACAGATTACATTATGATGCTTATTTTATCTTAGGAGGCATTTCGTCAGACTCAGTGCAGCTTTTTGTTGAGGACGAAAATTGTCTTAAGGAAAGAATGACCATCACTCGACTTAGGCTATTAACCGAAGTTCTTTTTGCAGCATTTCAAATTCAACACAAGTTATCAAACAGCAAATTTACAACAAGTTGTATAGTATTGTTAACTTACCAATTATAATTGTATCTTAACACAACACAACATACATACATGTGTGTGTGTGTGTGTGTGTGTGTGTGTGTGTGTGTGTGTGGCCTTTATCTAACCATCTAGATACACATTTGAATGAGATAATTATTTTATCTTATGCAATATCCACCATAGATTTAATAATTTAATGATTTGGAATAGTACATTTTCACTAAGAGTAATGGAATCCGCTAACATTAGAAGTGAAAATAATAAATTACTATAGTACCTTTAGACCTATAATTTACGAATTTTAAACACTTAGAACTTTCACTACTATTAATAGCGAAAGTGCAATTAATAGAATTGACTTCTATTACTAATAGTAATGGAATGAAGGGACTTGAGGGGCCTTCGCTGTCAGTCAAAACGAAATGGAGAGACTTGTATGCTCCACTTGTGGTTGCTATTGGTGTGAAAATCCACAATACAAT
Organism: Pittosporum tobira; assembly: GCA_032359685.1. Taxonomy (NCBI): domain Eukaryota; kingdom Viridiplantae; phylum Streptophyta; class Magnoliopsida; order Apiales; family Pittosporaceae; genus Pittosporum; species Pittosporum tobira. The sequence continues at coordinate 1,475 of JAUMHB010083480.1, forward strand.
AACAGTATAATAAAGCTAATAAGAAAACATTTTTGAATGGACCATTTTTATGCTAGTTATAAATGAATAATGACGAGCCATTGTGAAGGCATGTTTGGATGTTATAAAGGACGTAAACATTAAATACATTAATGATATGTAATTGACTAGTGGGATAATCACAACATTCCATTATTGGAAGTCTCTCATTCGTAAACTTGTAAGTGGCGGATCTAGGGATAATCTTGTAATCAAGTACTTCTGCTATCATTAGTAGAATTAATCCAAGTCATATGATTATATTTTCAAAGATAAACTTTATTAGCCACATATGGTTTTAATCGATTTTTAGACGATCATCTAATGTTTAAAAATTAACACTTAAACACTTATATAAGAATAAGTCCAATTATTATTTTTTCATTGACACCGTCAGTTTTCTTGTGAAATATCATAATTACCCTTCATATATATATATATATATATATATAATACAATTTTTCTCCCATGTTACACTTTAAATTTGATCATATGTATCTTAGGGCTTTCTCATTCTTCTCCCATCGTTGATAAAATTCATCTATTATGCACAAAAATTCTAAAAAATTATCTAATTTACTATTCTTAGGGTTCGTAATCAACAAATTGACCACTATGTTCTTGTTTGCGTATTGCCTGATTTGGCTTATCTTAACGCCACTTATACAAATGACTACAAAACCTCATTTCTCAAAATCATCATGGCCGGTGGAGGTGGGGTCACTCAATAATCCTTGGTTCATGCTCTAATGTATGCTAAGGTTATTTCCAGAAGACAGTTGTTTAGGCTTTGGCGGTAGCCATAAATGACTTGGTCTCTAAGACATTTGTCGAATTGGATTGTTTGGCTTCTAATGTTGATCATTTTGCTGGTGGCTGTTACTCCGCTTTCAATTGTGGTGTACATTCTCTGTTGTCCCTAATTAATCATCCTATATATATATATATATATATATATATATATCAACTTCTCAAGCTAGACACTTATAGTGAAGAATTCTTACAATTAATAGGAACGCGGGTACCCAAATGTTGTGTGATGAATTTGGGGATTCTTGCCTCAATCTGAGCTTTGGACAAAATTGGATGCTTGATATTGAGTTTATGAAGCAACTTGAAGCCTTGTATGTAAGAACCCAATATTTTCAGTATTTTATAAAATTTATTTATTTTAAACAGTATAATATTAGTAGAGATAAAATAAACTATAAGGTCCTAAGTGCATATATTTTCGACAATTAAATGTCAACGTTGATTTTAGGAAATATTTATTCCTAAATTATGCGTCACATAACCGACAAAGTATTGGTGGATCTCACAACAAAGTACTTGTGGACCCCATAACAAAAAACATTTAGATCCCATAAAAAAAATTATCGGACAATTATTGAACCGTCGTAAGACTCAAAGAGTCAATAATTACTGACATGTCACTTTCTACTATACTTTACTCCGACAATAGTTGCAACAATAATATAAATAATAGATAAGCTTTTTCATTGATGAGTAATAATAGTATTAAATATTTTCTTAGTATTGGAGTAAATAATTGTAGTATTTTGTGTATGACACTGGATATATGAAGGTAAATGAGTTATAACATAGATGTCAACTAAGAAATGATTTAAAAAGTCGGTGTAAGAATTATTAGTTTTACTGTATTGAATATCTATGAATGGTTAGAGGAATTATTAGAAAGAAAGTTTGGAAGATATTATATTAGTAGGGCTTGTATTATGAGTGACTAATTTTCGGATATGTAGTTGGAAGTAATATTTATTTAAGTGTGAAAATTTTGATAAGGGTTAAATGGTGGAAATTGCTATAAATGGAATTCATATAAAAAAAAATAGTTATGTGGTAAGATTCACGTGGGTTGGAGTATAAGAGAAGCTTGGTGTAGAAATCTTTCCGGGGAAGAATTAAAAATTTTGGGAGAAACTTTGAAGTTCGCAAAAAACATGAAATGAAGTTTTATTGTTTCATTATTATTTTTCATAAAGCATGTCAGTATACGTGACTTTACCACACAAGTAAATGTCCCAATATCATACGTCCTTGCTCCCGGCCAAAGACAATTATAATTTAGTAAGTCTGCCACACAGGCTAATAATATAACATCTGTATGTCTTTACCACCCAGGCTGAGGCACCCATAATCAAATCTGAATCCAATGATCATATAATTAATTAAGATGCAACTATCAACTTTTGTAACAAAAGTAGCCAAATATCAATAAAATAAGAATCAATGAATTTAGAAATTATTATTACTCAATAAATAGTAACAATTGATCAATAATTAAATTGTTAACATATGTCTAAATTGTCAACATATGTTCAAGGTCAAATATAATATTCGATCTCAAAAGTTTCAAGTTGACTAAAGTGTTTTCAGTCAAAAGAATTTATTCAAGAGAAAATGATAGAATAACATAAATATAAATGATATTCTTTCTAGTACAAGCAAAAGGATGATACTACTTACCTTAACGTGAAGTCCGAAAAGTTATGATTTCTTACTGGTAAAATGACATATAAATTATTTTACATATTATAATATAATCAATAATAAAAATATATTTAAGTATATATTTTGACTATGGTTTCACGAGTTCTTCAAACACAAATTTATAATATAAAATAATTTTGTATGATTTAAAAATCATCTCAAAATAACTTTATTTAAAAGTTTATAATAACTTTAAAAATATTTACAAAAGCGTAAAAATAAAATATTTACATAAATCTTGCAAAGAAGACTTTTCCTACATAATATGATTTTATAAATGTATATTGCAAGTTTTGTATGTAGTGTATAATATATATTTAAAATTATTTCGTCAAATATAAAAAAAAAATAAGTATTACCTAAAAGCTCCATGTATTATCACTTGAATTCTTTTGCAAAATTAATTTTAACAGCACTCTAGAAGTACTCAAAAACACTCATAATATAGTATGAAGAGAATAGAGCAAGGTGTGTAAAATTATTTTTCTCATGCCATCTATTTATACTAGAATTTTTCTAACACTTCTCCAAAATATTTTTCCAAATAAATAATTTACTTGACAACTTCCAAACTATTTTTTCATGCATTAATTTTGTCTCCAAATAATAATAAAATACAAAAATTTATTTTCATACTTTATAATAAAATAACAAAATTTTATTTCATGCATTCATTTGCGTCTCTAAATAATAAAACACTAAAACTTATTTTTATACTTTATAATAAAACAAGAAAAATTTATTTCATGCATTAATTTTATATCTCTAAATAATAATAAAACACCAAAACTTACTTTCATACTTTATAATAAAATAACAAAACTTTATTTCATGCATTAATTTTCTGTCTCTAAATAATAATAAAATACAAAAAATTATTTTCATACTTTATAATGAAACAACAAAACTTTATCTCATGCATTAATTTTATGTCTCTAAATAATAATAAAACACCAAAACTTTTTTTCATATTTTATGAAAAATCATAATAAAATGTCAAGACTATTTCTCATGCTTTATGAAAAATAATAATAAAATATCAAAACTTACTTTTATTCTGTTTAATGAAACATCAATCTCAATGTTTATGAAAAACAAAAAATTCATTTTATATTTTATGCAAAATTCAAATATTCTCCCAAAATTTCAAATCTTCCCAAGAAAGTTACTATATCAAGCGTCTTTTATACTCTAACTCATATGAATCTTATCACATCACTATTTTTCATTTGTAACAATTTCCACCACTCAATCTTTAACAAAATTTTCACACTTATTTAAATAAATATTTCTTCCAACCGTCCATTAATTAAATCATTCTATTTATCCAAAATTAGTCACTTATTAATTAAAGTTCGTACCCCACTAGTATAACATATTCCAATCTTTCCTATTAATAATTCTGCAAACACTTCATAAGTATCATATGTAGTAAATATAATAATTCTTCCACTGACTCTTGAAATCATTTCTTATCTAACAACAATGCTATAACACAATTACCTTCATATATCCAGCTATACCACACTTTAACTATTATTAGTATATTTGATAATTGTTTTCAACACTGTTGGATATATTTAAAACTACTGACATTGAGCGTAAAAAATTATTTATCAGATATATCAACATCAAGTATATATATTTACTATTACTCATATTACTGTTGCAATCTTTGTCGGAGTAATAATATAGTAGAAAGTGACAGACCATAAATTATTGACTATTTGAGTTTTACGGTGACTCAAAAATCATCCGACAAATATTAGTAGAGTCCACACGTATTCCGTTGTGAGATCAACTAATATTTTGTCATTATGCGGCGTACGGTACAGAAAAAATATTCCCTGACTTTAACGTTAACATTCTTTTTGTCAAAAAATAATATTTACATTTAGCACCCTATAATATATTTTATCCCAAAAATATCATACTGTTTAAGATAAATAAATTTCATAACATGTTGAAAATATTAGGTTCTTACAGGGTATTCATTATAAGTTGCTAGTCATTTACTGGTATTCTAAAAAGTATAATAATATTTTGGAATCTAAATTTGTTATATGATAATGCAGTGGTTTCATATAAGTCAATGCATATCGGTATAAAACATGACTATAAAAGAACGCTTAATTATTAAAATGATATAGTCATTATTTATGTTAAGACTAAATAAATTTGACAAATCCCAGTATAAAAATATTTGGTAGGGATGTATGAATGATTTCCATGGAGATGGGTAGGGTCTAAAGCTTTTGTAATGAGAAGTAACCTGCAAAATGAAACCAATTAGGTATAGACTAAACATCTATAACACTAATTTAATAACACAATTTTTTCAGTAATAACCTCGTTATGCACTTATATAAATAAATGAAGAAAACATATTTTCATTTTTATTCCATCTCAAGGTAAAGTGCATGTTTGTATGGGAGATAAATGGAGGGTATGATAATTCCTTTAAGTATGATGATTCATTTAATGAGTTTAGGTCTTAATGGAGGATATAAGTCATACAAATGCATCTAATAGACTCATCTATATAAGAGAGAGAAGTGGAAGCCGCTTCTACGATATTTAAAAGTTTGTCTCTAAGTTATCTTATGAATTCTTAAGATGTAACACACAGCCTTAAATGTATCAGGTATATTTAAAATCATATGAGACATAGTATATGTCTACATGATAGATTGTCAACATAAAATACATAATTCAATATGTAGTCCATTTTGAATTCTAAAAATTTGGAGTGTTAGACTATGTAAAGATTCAAGTCGAATGACATCTATTACTTATGTATGCTATGCCTAAGGAATGAAAGAAGAATGCTACAGGATTGTGAAAATGGAGGGAAATTATTGGGTATTTTCAAAATTCTCAATAATATAAATTAATAAATGTATGTTAATATATTTATTATACAATTATATGATGAAAATATATGATGATTTAATAGAAAAAATATCACTCGATTTATGTGGATATTATTTTATCAGAATTATTGTATTATTATTAAAACGAGATTACAACATTTGTTCCATCAAAACACATTAAAACGAGATTACAACATTTTTTCCATCAAAACACACACACACACACATATATATGTATAAGGCTTGATCAATAGGTCCCAATGGCTACACAAGTTATGTAGCCATAAGATCTCTTGTCATCCAATATAAGATTGGAAAATGGAAAATTGATGAGTAACGTGGAAATGATAGTAAGTTCTACATTAAGATTAGCAAAGGCCAAATTGATATGAATTCATTTATTTGTTGCAAGCAATATATTTGGTAATCAATACTTGTATAAATTAGTTTATAATAGTTATAATTAACCGTTTATATTGTAATCAAATAAAACCATATCATTTAAAAAAATTTAAATGCCGCAAACTATCTCGAAAGATAAATGTGCATCTCTGACTTTAGAAAGGAGGCAATATCAAATATCTCTAGCATCTAAATCAAACGTAACAGTTCCAAACACACCTGAGGTAGAGGAAGTATTTCTTGATGAAATGCCTGCAGGCCCTATTGTATGAGCTCCTGCAGCTAGACCTTGGAACAATAACCATGGCAGAACTGAGGAAAATGGTACCATTGGGTGGTTCATTCCCATGCCCATGACCATGCTCGTGCCCATCCCCATCGGTGGCATTTATCGTCTAGGAACATGAGAGCATCATTACTGACACGCTCGTTACGGTTCCCATTAGCTTCCTGCATTCTTGGTGTGATCCATTATTTGTTTACACACATATAGATCATATCAGTCTATCTGACTATGTAGGTGCTTGTAAAGTAAGCGGCTAAAATATATTTTTGACCATATGTTTTTATCACTTTTAAAAATTGAACTTTGACCAAAAAAAAATTTCAAATCAAATCTCAATGTTCATACATTTTTAGAAATTGAACATTCCGACCAAAATTCCGTCCAATTTTGGTCGGAAAGTGACGTCATGCTTTTTTCTTAGGGGTAATATTGTAATTTCATTGGATTAATATGACAGAATAAGACATTGAACCCCAACAAAAGAAAACATTTAGAAATCAAACCTTAAATTATGTAAATTTTTAGAAATCAAACCTTAAACTATATAAATTTTTATCAATTTTATTTTAACTTATAATTTTAATTAATTTTTATTTACAATATATTTTTAGTTATCATTGTTTAATAGTTTTAATTTATAAAAATATATATATATATTTAGCTTTAATTTTGATTTGATTTGATTTTTTTTATTTTTTTTGAGGTTAGGGTTCAATGTCAAAAATTGCAGAAAACTCAAGGTCAAAAATAAAATATTTTTTGGAGTTTTTGTATGTGAAATATCGATTATGTCCTTCATCCGTTCAATTAATTACATTGCGCTGATCGGAATGTTCAATTTTTAAAAATATATGAACATTGAGTTTTGATTTTAAAAAAAAAAAAAAATTGTCAGAATTCAATATCTAAAAGTGATAAAAACACGTGGACAAAAATACATTTCAACCAAAGTATGCGTATTCATGCATATTGTACCATAATGGCGACCTACACTTCATTTAAATTGTACGCAACTGCCCAAGTTAAACCACAACCACGAACATGAAATGAGAATCTGAGGCTCCCTTTGCAGTATATCCACGTGGTGCGTTCAGAACTTAAAGTTGTCTGACTTGTACAGATTATACTTGAAAGATTAACACAAGGCTAGGACTACTTACCTGGTAGGTTTGAGTGTATTGACGCATCTTCGCCACCACAGATTTCACGGCCATTAACGAAGAGAAAGACCCCTCTATAGTGTTCTAAAATGGCCAGAGTCTGGGACTAACTTACGAACTAGTTCCTCATCATGGGGACTTCGCAGTAACCGAACCAATCTTTGCTCAAAGTTCACTGTATGTGAGGCTTTGAAGTACGTTTTACCCTTTCATTGAAGTCCATATAATAGTCTACTGTTGTTGGGCGTCTCGGTGACTGTTGTACTATCTGGTTGAAGTCCATATAATAGTCTACTGTTGTGAGGCATCTGGGTGATCACTATACTATTTTGTTGAAGTTAGTTGGTAGTCATCAAACAAAGGGCGAGGCCATGACCAAGCAAATCAAGGGCCTCTCAAAACTTTTAGTATTTAAATAATGTCAATTACACGTGTTATTTTGAAAGTTGACTCGCTAATATACGGGAGTAAATAGTAAGCAATGAGAGGCTTAAGTAAAAGAATAGTTATTAGAATCGGACGCTGAATTGACACAAACACTAGTTTAATGTTTTAATAGTTCAACTAGTTTACCTATCGGTTCAATTGGTTGATATATTTCTCTACATAATAATCATGTATTGTACCTAAAAACTCATTGATCTATTGTCTTATATTGACAAAAAAAATAAAACCCCCTAGAGATTCTATCAAGTACTAAAATTATAATCAATTGCTCTTAAATTTGAAGTAATGACAAAAGACATTTTAAAAACCATTTGTGATTTTTTTCTCCCTCTTCTTGAGTATCCGATCCGTTTATTGTAATTACAGCAAGTGCCATTGCAGCTAAGTCCATACAACAATAAAAGCCCTTCGTCTTCACCTCTCAATTTGTTAAAATATTTTTCATTTCTTTCTTTCGGCACCATAGATGATTTCGACTGGAGTTCCATTGGACAATCATATCCACCGCCCTTTACGATTATGGCATAGATTTTACTTACTCTTTGTCTAATAATCAAGGCAATGTTTTCCAAGTAGCCCAAGTGATTACCCACCCATGAGGAATTTATTCAGAAAACTGTAAAGGTAAAATACGATTTAGAACCTACGGTTTCATGAAAACTATATCGCTCCATCTCAGGTTTAAAATCTAATTATAGACCACCTATGATTTCTAAAATCAGGTAAACTCTCTCCTTGGACTCAAACCGTCATGACATTGTTAACACCTATGGGAAAATGATTGTTATGCCCCGAGTATATATACCCGTTGATCCACCCACTTGTGAGTCACTTTCATCATTACAGTCTAGGTTTCCAGTAGGTATTTCTAATCTCTGGATCTAGGTTCATCTTCTTCAAATTACTGAACAAATTGCTCGACAAATTGGTACACTTTCTAACTTATAGCTACATCATTCACCCGATGCCTAATCATCATGAGTAGGAGACCACTTCATTTCCTTAAATTGAGGCCCTGGATACAAAAAACCAACCGGTAAACCTAGAAACGAAAGGAGAAGAGGTGCAAATGAGTCAAAAGATCTGGACAAGTCATCAATGAAAACTTGACAGCTACATGCCCATGGTGTTTGACATTGGGACATAACAATAGGGCTTGTAAAACACCACCACATCAGACTCGAAGTTAATGAAGGTGATATTTTATTTTATTTTATTGTACTTATTTTTAAATTTTTATTTCAATTTTTGAACTCAAACCTGAATATCTTGTCTTTTATGTTTCAGAAAGCAGAGGCATCAGAAGAAAGTAAAGGTGTGGCATCAACATCAAGCAAATAAGGGGCATCAAAAACAGACAAAGACAGGGCCTCAACATCAAGTAATTACAAGGCAAAAATGCCTCCAAAGGGGGTCCTTCAAAAAGTAGAGAAAAAGTATAATTTTTTTAAAAAAAAATTGACTTGCTAAATTTCATGTTATTTTATAAATTTTGACTAATTGGATTTTTTCCATTTTTATGACATGCACAAGCTTGCTCAAAGCCTAATCTTTCTTCAAATTGGGCTCCACTAAAAAAAAATGTAAATTCAATGTGAGAAAAAGTGTCATCCAATCAACCGGCTTCATCTTCTAAAGTAATGAATATGGATTATACAAAAATTACAAGTTCACCTAACAAAACTCCAAAACAATATGGAAAGTCATTGGGCCTCACTGCTAGAGGTGGAAAGGTTTGCAGAGAAACCAAAGCTGCTGGCAAGTTAGATATTAACCAAGCAAGTTGGCAAGTTGATAATTACACCTTTTGTGCTTACTTTTGGGATTTCAAAACTATTATACCTCCAGCTGTGGTTGATATTTAAGTGAATTTTAAGTTGTGGTTGACCTTTGTTGGATTTTAAGTTGTCGTTGACCTTTGTGGAATTTTAAGTAACCTAGAATTTCAATTTCCAGTTTCAACTTGATATTAATGAAATTTGTATCTATGTTTCATTTTTAGTTTGATTATTGTTGGTGTTTTTCCAGTTTGCAATTGTGGTTTATTCTCAGGAATTCCAGTTGTGTTGGATTTTAAGTTTTTTGGTTTGTGTTTTATTTCCCAATTTTGTGTTTTGCTTCCTAGTTCTGTGTTTTGTCCTATTCCCAGTTTTGTACATGATAGGAATGATCGTGGAATACATTGCATTAGAACCATGGATTGGATATTAGAATTCAGTGCATTAGAAACTTAGTGGAATACATTATTTTTCCCTAGTATTATGATGAAAGCTATTACAGATAAGAACATAATCATCTTCATATAACCTTCTAGCAAAGTCATTCTTGCATTTAGAGCACTTATAGCATTATCATCCTGCATTGAGTAGCCATTTTGTGTTCCTTCGGTTTATTGGGCCTCAAAATTAGTTTCACTTGTAAGTTGACACCAAGCACTGAAGCTACATTCGTCACAGTGATAATAAGACTTCCCTTTTGTTGGTCTTTTAGATTCAATAATCTTGATAGTTGTTTTTCCATATTATCATTTCCTAGGGTTGAAACTTAAGTCCCTATTACCATTACCATTGCTAAATGCACTTGATGAAGGCGTAGTGATAAACCTGTTTAAAAAACTAATGCTCTTATAGTAGAAATAGAAAGTAAGAAAAGAAGAGAAAAGGAGGAAGAAGAAAACAAGAGACCGGGGTGGGGGGGGGGGGGGGG
>JAUMHB010083491.1:0-11873 GCA_032359685.1 Pittosporum tobira
ATATGTCAAACTAATATCAATTGCCTAATAAAGATAGTAAATTTGAGATTATGATTGAATAAGTGAAGTTGAGATCTCAGCATATACTTATCCTATATATATATTTAAGTTTATTATTTATTTGTTTTTTTATTTAGTTTTAATATATATAAATCCAAACTTTATTATTTTACTAGATAAAATAGAGATTAAAAATATTGGTATATAATTTACTATTCTCCATGGGAACGATAATCTTTTATACTATAATTTGATTGGTGTACACTTGCACTTATTCACAATCAAAAAATATGAAACGCAAAAGATTTTTTAAATTTTTTTTAACAATAAGTTAATGAAGGAAGAAAATAATTTTTTTTATGCATTTCATAGTCTTCTTGTTTTAAGATCACCTATATTTGATTGTAGGAAAATACTATTAATAAATGAGCGAAGTTGTTTCATTTTCAATTTTTCTTTTGTAATTTTGTAATTTTTTTCTTTCAAATGGTAAGTGTCATCCTAGTATCAATGAGTTAATGAAGGAATTGAACCAAAAATAAAAAATAAAATTATGCATTTAATACTTTTTTTGTTTGAAAATCACATATTTATGGTTTTAGAAAAATATATATTTATGAATAGTGGAGTTGTCTCATTTGTAAAAATTTCTAATTTTTTTTCAAGTAATAAGTATGATACTGGCATTAGTGAATTAACAAGTGAAGTGAACCAAGAAACAAATAATAATAAAAGGAGTTGTTTGAATTGTTTGCCAATATATAAATTATTTAAATATTAAACATATGTCCAGGTGAGGCTAATGGGGAGAGTGATACTACAACTAAGATTTGTTATCTAATAAGAAAATTGAAAAACATAGTTATCAAAATTTAATTTGTTAAGTTTTTAAGCAAAACTATGTAGTATTAATAAATTGAACTTATATAAGATTAGGCTTTATATAAAGTCAAACTTATATGATGTTGAAACCAACTCGACCGTTGACCAAGTCCAAACTTTACTTTCAGCTCAGCACACCTCAGTTAGAGTGGGCTCACATGAAACACGGGCAACACGAGGGGTTTGTTTCCTCGTTCTCCTCTCCGATTCTTAAGTTAGTGGAGATTAAGGTAATAATCTGAGTATTAAGATGGAGGGGGGAGGTCTACTGTGTGTTTTGAGAGTGTTTTTACAGAGTTTTGGCTCTTTGTGTTTGGAGCGGGATCCCCTCATTTGTGCAAATGAGGTGGTATTTGTAGAATTTTCCTTAACCCGCAGCCCGATAAAGTAGGCATGGTGTGTTTTCTTTGACTTGACAGGATTGTAGGGATTAGGCGGATGATTGGACACCGTCTTGAAACTTGTTTATGGCGTTTGGGCCGTTGGACCCTAAACAGGCTGAGTTTGGTCCAATCGATGGAATGGATTGGGCCTACTAGTTGAGAATGCCTGGGCCTAAGGCACATAGTCTGAAAGTCTCTGACGGCGTTGGTTCAGCAGGACAGAGATGAGTGTCAGCTCCTTCCGGGGGCCAAGAGCCGGGCTCGGTCCTTCTTTGGGCGAGACAAATCACCAAGTTTTGAGAATGGCCGATCGTATGAGTTGCCATGTGAGATGCTACGTTGTACTAATTAGGGCTAAGGTAAAAATCCTAACCCTAGTTCGGGACGATCTCCATCATATGCTTTTTACTTATATATATATATATATATATATATATATATATAGTAGTAGTAGTAGTAGTAGTAAAAAGTTCCAGTATAATGAAAGAAAAAAAAAAGACTTCCTCTACTGTTAGTAGTAGATAATGATAACTCACAATTATACGATTTATATTTAGACGGTGGATCTTACATTGGATGAAATAGTATTTTCATCTTATATTGTACCTAGATGAGGCCCCCTATATGTGTGTGTGTGTGTGTGTGTGTGTGTGTACACACACACACTATGCACACACCCACACACATCGTACATTTTTTTATAATTATAATATGTTAAATTAATGAAAGAATCTATATTTCTCACAAATTCTTTTTTACTCCTTACTTTCTACAAGTAAAGCCCTCTCTTCTCCAATTTCCTGTTAAACCCATCTCAACACCATCATCATTGTTGAAACATTCAAATTAAAACCAATTTGCAATAAATGGACAGATCCTTCAAGTATATAAACAAAGTCATATTTTTTAGAACAAGCAATGTGAGACTTTTATCTTAAGAAGTTTCATTCCTTTTTTTTTTAGGAAGTTGCCAGATAGTAAACTAAATAGATAGATCCACCATGATTCTAGTATGTAATGTGGTTATCTAAAGTTAATATATCTGACCCATATATATAATCAAATGAATATGCCCCCACAAGTCCTTCGGCATGTGGTGGGATTCTCCCGTGTTGAGTTCCAATTTTCTCCATAGTTGATGTTGAAGAAATCATAACCTAAAGACATAGAACACACCGTTAACCTCACGACTATGGTCCTGCCCTCTAGTGTAAGAACAAGTATAGGGCCATATGAAAAAAAACTTGGAATCAACTATATGGAGGTGTATAGAGTTTAAAGAATAATTGTTACCTATAATACACTAGGTGATGAGGCTTTATATAGGATCCCCTAACTTGAAGCCCACACTAGATAAATAATGAGAGTTAATTTATCATTGGCTTTGTAGAATCTGTATAGGATTATAAGAGTCTTTGTAGAATTTTTATTAAATTATAAAATGTATATGGACGTCTACTATGAATATGTATTGGATTTAGGCTTGTGTATTTAATGCAATTGACTTAAGGTTATGTTCGGTTGGGCATGTAACCATTCGATTGGAGGCCCTATTCGATCTGAGCATTTGTAGCCGCTCGGTCGACATGATTATTTAGTTCATTGTGCTTGAAAACCCTAACTAGGTTGAACAAAACCTAATCCTATCTTCTTTTGGGCCAAACTCTAAAACCTATAAATAATCAAACGTTAATATCATCTTCAACGGTATTATCGATAACTACTGAGTCGGCTAGCAATGACCTCCCAACCAGGATATTCTAAATTTCTATTAATGCTTCGAAAATCTAACACTATATTACTAAATAAAGTGAGATTTTAGTGAGTAGTCTAAAAAGTCTAGTTTCATTTGGATGGGTGTTACAATAAACTTGTTTTCTTTATCAAACTCCCACCTCGGGCAATTCCCTGCAGGACTGCGAGGTATAATAAAAGCGTAAAATGGGGTTTGTTCTTGATACTCACGTGAAATGACAAACAAAGCTATCCAACCTACTTGACTCTTTAAGTTTAATCACATCCATCGTTAACCATGAAAGTAATAAAAATGGGGGGACAATACGGGGATAGTGGATGGAATAAAAAGCACAGAGTAATTAAAGTGCAGAATTTAATTCAAAAATGAATAAATTCATGTAACATAAAGTAAAGGCATAATAGCCAAAGGAATTAGCCAAAAAGACAAATAAATCCACACAAGTAAAACCCATATGCTAAAGAGCTAAGGGAAAGTAAAGGCATTAGATAATTATAAGAAATTGAAATGTCCGAATCATCAACTCTCCCTATATGACATGGTCTGTAAGAATTAATTAAAACTTTGCCCAAAACTACGGTAATTAAAAATATTTACGAATCGATAAATTATTTATACATAAAAGTCAAATACAAAGGCTCTTTCACCTTGACATTTACATTATTAAACCTAAACTTCCTCGGCACCATTAGCTGGTGGAGGAGAATCGGAAAAAGCTCAGTTTAACATAGGTCCCCTTCAAGGAGTCATCCCACAAGTGTGTCAACATGAAAGGTCATCTTCTCGTTTACCAGCTCAATTAAAGTCCTGACTGGGTGAGAAGATTATTCCCCAGCAATAAAACCAGTACCCCTAAGCTCCTAGCCAACCTGCGACACGTCAGTCTCTTCCTTAGGCTATGAGTCCACAGCTTCAGGTCACACATACCGGCTTTAACATCATTGATGTTCACACCATGCTTCCGGGCCTTATAGATACACATCTCATATCCCATCATGAACTTGTCCACTGAGGTGTCCTCTACCGTTTTGGGATTTCTTAAAATCTTGACCCCCTAGATCAAAAGCGACTTCCAATTGTTTTTTTATCAGCCCCAACTTTTCTTTAAAGCTGTCAGTGCAGGCATTAGCTCCAGATCAGGCTTTCTGAGAAACCTCCTAGTCCTTTTAGGTAGTCTTGAGCTAGCCCTTCAAACACTTTTCTTCCATTTCCCTCAACTGAAGCATATTCTTTAGCGGACCAACCTCATCCTTTCTCATAAAGGCTCTAAACCTAAGATCTGTCGAAGCAGTCAGATTATTTCTTCTTTTCCTCAACGATGCGCTAGTTTGCCTTCCTCACTGAAGTAGAAAAACAGCTCTAGCCTGCAAACATAAGAAAAATACTTAGTTTCAAAAAGCGCGACAGAAAAAAGAGTGCAGGTAGTGTATGTACTGACTTGGGCTACCAACATAGCTTCCCTATCTGCATCATCTCAAAAGGAGCTACCATCAAAGAAATGTTTGTCAAGGGGCAGAACAGTGATTCTGAGAGAGCAATAGCAGCATATGGACCAAAGGATGAGTCAAACACATTATCCCTGACCTTTACTGACCAACTAGGAACATAGACATCATCTAACCTAGTCTTCTTTGTTGCCTCAGATCTCCTAAGTTGGTCGGCAACTGGACTCTTCTGCTTATTCAGTTATTCGTCCTACCCTGATAGGGGGTGGCTCCTCTATTATCACAACAGTTGTAGTCTTTTTGGGCACCTGGTTGAGTGCATCAGCACTTTCTTTGAAAGCATTCAGAGTTAACTCACTCAACCCAATGACATGGCTAGAGCTTTTGCCTTATTGGCGTATATGTACATGTATATGGGCCAGAATAAAATAGTCCAATAGTTTTAGGGTTTTCAAAAGGCTATATAAGTATGAATCTCTTTGTACTTCATCCTTAGATCGTGTGTAATATAATTTTGCTTTCGTCTCTCTATTTCAACATGGTATCAGACGACCCTCTAAGACTTCTTTGTCTCTGAAATTCGTCCATAACAACAGTGATTTTCCTATTTTCTGGTTTTGTTTAAACAGTAACTGTTTAGGTTTGATTCGGATCATCATATGTAGTTTATATAAGGCATATAATATACCATCGTCTTCATCTTTTCAAGATGCATCCATAGCCATCAAAATATTACAAAAAAGTACTATTTAGATTCAAAATTAGTCAAAAATAATGCCAAAAATGGAAATATCTCACTAAATTTAGTCAAGAATTGGTCAATTCTTTCAAAAAAATTGATCAAAGTACGTATAAACTGATCAATTGAAACAAAAAATTGGATGCTAATGTAACTAGAAATCAGTTGCTAACGTAAGGATGATATAAGTAGATCTGGCTTTGGCTAACGGCTCATACTCGACTCTGCTTTGGAACTCGGCTTGGGCACTTAGCTAATTGACTAGGCTGACCTACAGGGACAGGATATAAACGTGTGAGGCACATGGAGCCAACTTGCAAAAGCTTTCAGCAACGCGTGAGAGCGCATGGTATACCTTCTGATGATGGGGCTTATGGATCTGGGCTCGTCTGGGAGAGACGAACAATATGATATATTAATATGTGAGATCAAAGCTCTGTCAGACTTCCAAAATTACAACATTGCAATGAAACAATAAACCTATTTAAGTTTCAATCAACTACGACTATGCTAGAATCAAAAAGCCTTAGAAAATTGGCTATGATACCATGCTAAATAAGATATGAAAATATAAAATAATGACATTCAGAGGAAGTTATACGTAAACATATATGAGCATAATACTAATTCATATAACTTGAGAATTAAGGAAAATATAGATGCCTTATATAAGCTATGTTACTTGTGGGCCAAGTAACCTATATGTAATCTAACTTGTAATCTAAGTAACCTAAAAGTATAAATGCTATAATATAATATTAGTCATATTAATATTAATATAATTAATATTATACTATGATCGTGACTCAGTGCAAGTGTACACCAATCAAATTATAGTATAAAAGATATCGATCCTACGAGGATTGAAATTAATCAATTATGTACCAACTTTGACAATTCTTTAACTTATCTAACCAAGTAATAAAGATTTATTTTTATTTAAGAAAACTATTTAATTAACTACTAAACTAATCTAATAAAATTAGGGCTTTAACAATAATAAAAATGTGTGCTAAGATTTCGATTTCACATACTCAATCATAATTAGACCAGTTGAATTATCATGCAAGTTATGGAATTTAACCTATTGTGATAGTAGAATTTTTCCAAATTGGATTGCTACTTTGTCTCTAGTTATAGCATCCATACTCCAATTATTAACCCTACAGTCTCCATGCGAAATTTAAATAATATGAATAGTATTAAGTTCTATGAAAATTCCTTGATTTGTTAACCATTACCTAGTTAATTTACTACTAAAACTACACAAATAACCTAGACTATCTCTAGCTATATTTAATTTATGGTTATGATCCACATGAGCACTCACTAGTCGTCTCCTCTTGATATTTAAACTATGTAACAAAAATCATCCAAATATTGATCAATTATTCAAAAGCATTAAGAACATAAATCATAACTCACAACATAATAAATTCACATAAAAGCATGATAAATTGGTAGATCTAATTAATCATAAGTAGGATCCATCTAATCTTAGCACAAAGAAAATTAGAACATAGTAAAATTAAAGAAAGAAAGAAAAAAGATAGATAAAACCATAGTTACTTGTATAGAAATCATTCGCCTTGCTTGTAAGTCTCCCTACCGAGCACCATCTCTACAATACTACTACTAAACTACTAGCTATGAATAATAAGAATTGATACATAAATTTTCTAGGGGTGTATGGTATTTATAGGATAGGTTACACAATTCGAGTCTATCTAAAATTTGCGTTGGAAAAGTCCGATCAGATCCCCCTTGCATAATCAAAATAGGAATATGAAAATTCACGCCAACACCTAGTCCTAGTTTGATTATGATTTTCCCCATGTCCATTCTAAGCCCAAATTTTCATAAAAATAGACCCAAAAACCTACAAAATAACATCCAAACAAGGAGTAACAATCCAAACTAAAAATAGAATAAATATTAATCATTTTAATTGGAATAATTATGTAAAAATCACAAAATTAAGAGTAAAAAATATCAAATATTAAACATTAAACTCACTTATCAAATTCTTCCAAGCTTGAACTCTTACTTGTCCCCAAGCAAACTAAACATTCAATATAACTTCGAAAAATTCAACCTCTTGATTTATAACTTTCAAACCAACCTAAAAATCATGAAGTGACAAATTTGGTAGAGAAAATTATCTAAGACTAGTTAGCCATAGTCAATAAATTAACACCTTGTCATGCAAAAACTAAATTTCACAAAACTTAAATCACAAGCATCCATAAAAAGTCTAAGTCCTCATGAATTTCCCTTACTCCCTTCAATATAATCTACAAGTGTTCGTGTGCTTAAGTGCAGCGTGTATTAACTCGTAAATATCAAAGTACCAAGTTGACCATTTACTATTAAGCTTGATACTATAGACCTCCGATCATATGAAAGGCTTCTCTTATTCATAGGCATTGATTGTCCCCTTGAATACCAAGATCTCAAATGAGCACTTGATTTTTTCTCATATTTTTAATAGGCTTTGCCTATGGAGTTGGTGGCCATTTTGCTCCAGTTTCTTTCCAACTCTTATACTTCTTTATTTAATTTTTTCATTGCATGATCATCTTTTTTATTTATTATTATCGAGGTCAAGTGTTTCTCCCGTAACCAAAAATACCAAGGGTCACCATAGAAGTCTATGTTTTTCAAATCTTAAAGTCATTCTTAAGCATTTTAAAATCTAGAGTTAATGAAAAGTGAATTGAAACAACTTCATAAATCAAATTTTAAGGAGCACGGGATTTCCTCAATTTCCTAAACCTAGCATGGATACAAATAATTTAAGCATGCAAAATACTATCCATACAATCTTAAGTATCAATTTACGAAAACAGATTACTAGTTTCAAACAATTTTCAAAACCAAATAAATCCATTCATTTTTCTTCTTTAATTAGAAAACAAGCAATATTTTTAGGCATAAATATTTTTATTTTTTTATTTTTTATTTTTTTGGAAATAAAAACCTAATAAAACTTTAAAATAAAGAAAATCTAGCAACCTAAGAATAGTAAATATAAGGAACAATAACATACAAATCATTCCCTCCCCCAAGATTAAATTATACATTGCCCCCAATGTATAGCAAATTTAGCACATAATGGAGAAATGGAACAAACACACTTGATTAAGACCAGGGAAGTGGCCAAGGCTCTTCTGATCTTGACCAAAGCTTTTTTCCTTCCAGATATTTTCTAATTTTGGGTTCATCATCCAGGCCTAGTCCTTCTTTAATTTGTTGAACCATAGTAGTTAACAACAGATCCTTTACAGCTGGTAGTGTGAAAAAATTTTTTACTCCCCTATATATGGTATCGATCTTACACAAGTCTTTCGGCTTACTTGGATACTTCATGGCTTTCAGGACATTGAAAGAGACTCCTTCTCGCACATCAATAAAAGCCCCTCTCGAGGCTAAGAATGGTCTCGCCAAAATAATTGGTACTTTAACATTTTCTTCCATCTCAAGTACAATAAAATCAATAGGGAATATGAACTTGTCAACTTTTACCAATACGTTTTCTACAATACCCCTCAGCCATTTAATAGATATGTCTGCTAGTTGAAGGGATATTGTCATATTCTTGACCTAGGCTACACCCAATTTCTCAAATACTGAATAAGGTATCAAATTTATACTTTCTCTAAAGTTGCATAGTGCCTTATCAAAATGTACTTCACCAATTTGACACGGAATAGTGAAACTCCCTGGATCTTTGAGCTTTGGTGGCAACTTATTTTGAAGAATTGCTAAGCATTCTTCGTTGAGTTTCACTATCTCATCGTCTTTCAATGTCCATTTATTTTCTAGAATGTCCTTCAGAAACTTTGCATAGTTATGCATCTATGTTAGAATATCAACCAATGGTAGGTTGATGTGTAGTTTCTTAAAGGCTTTCATAAAATTTGAGAATTGCTGGGTGTCTGGCTTTTTTGTCTTAACAAACCTCTCTGGGTAAGGAATAGGTGGAGTGTACGGATTTGGAGTAGGCTTGATCATCTCTTTTTCTTCTGAGGATGCCGTTATATTTTTCTGGACTGTTTTTTTCCTCCTTGTCTTCTACATCTTTCTCAACTTCTCCTGGACTTCCACTTGTTTCTTGTTATCTTCCTTGTTCTTTAGTACTTCAAGTGTTTTCCCGCTCCTTAGCCCGATGGCCTTTGCACTCTTTATAGGATTTATCTCGGTATTGCTTGGTAAAGATCCATATAAACGCTCAAAAATCTATTGTACAAGCTGGCTAACCTATTTTTTGAAATTCCAAATGGCTGCTTCTTGATGAGAGAACCTTGCATTCTTGTTCTTTATATTCTCTTGCAAATATTGGTTCATTTGCATCATCATCTCCTCCAACTTGGATTTTTACTATGCTGGAGGTTGTGGGGCTCTTGGGGCTTGTTGATTTTGTCCTCCGTATTGCAGATTAGGATGGTTCCTTAATCCTAGATTGTATGTATTTGAATAAGGATTGTTCGTGTTAGAATAATTTGTGTTTCAGCCAAAGTTGGAGACGAAGTTAACATTCTCATTTGAAGGAGCAAAAGTACTTCCAACTTGGCAATCTGCACTTTTATGGTTACCCCCAAAAAATTCACAGTTCACCCCTTAAATCTTTGCAACGTTGCCCAACTGTGAGCTGAATATCCATGTAAGTTTGTCCATATGTGATTCAAATTTTGACTCTAGCCTAGATAAAATTTCAATCTCATGAATTCAGCTATGTCTTTCTATTAAAACCTGTCAGATGGCCAGCAGTAATTATTGGAAGCCATCTCTTCTACCAACTAAAAAGATTCCTCTAGTTATTTATTGTTGATGTTCCCTCCTGCTGCAGCATCAATAGTGCTCCTAAAGCTTGTTATCGAATATTTGCACTTGCATCCAAATAGGAGGCTATGGTGAGGGCATAATCTCAATACTTCTTTTAACCTCTCTCATGCCTCATACAACGATTCGCCATCAAATTGTGTGAATGTAGTTATGTCGTTATGCATCTTTGCTGACTTGGATGGTGGAAAATATCTCATTAGGTACTTTTGTGTCATCTCATTCTAAGTGGTGATGATCCCTTAGGCAAAGAAGTTAACCAAGATTTAACTTTATCACGTAATACGAAAGGGAATAATCTAAGCCTTATAGTATCATCGGTAACTCCATTAAACTTGAAAGTTTCACAAATCTCAAGAAAGTTTTGCAAGTGGAGATTTGGATCCTTATTAGGTAGCCCACTAAATTGGCCTACATTCTATAGCATCTGGATCAATGTTGTTTTAAGTTCAAAGTTGTTTACCTGAATCGTTAGTCTCATTATGCTTGACGAACATTCTTGGACCGTCGGTGTTGAAAATTCTCTCATTGTCTTCTTCTAGTGTATCACGATCTCTTCACGATCTACCATTATGAATTGCCTACACCAAACCTAAACCTGCAAAAATAAAAGAAAAAGGGAAAATGGAAAAAACAAAAACTAGTTTGAGCAAAGAATTTTCAATAATGATAATAATTGAAAATAATCAATCCCTGTAACGGCGCCAAAACCTTGATCGTGACTCATTGTATGTGTACACCAATCAAATTATAGTATAAAAGATATCGATCCTACGAGGATTGAAATTAATCAATTATGTACCAACTTTGACAATTCTTTAACTTATTTAACCAAGTAATAAAAATTTATTTTTATTTAAGAAAACTATTTAATTAACTACTAAACTAATATAATAAAATTAAGGCTTTAACAATAATAAAAAGGTGTGCTAAGATTTCGATTTCACCTACTCAATCATAATTAGACCAGTTAAATTATCATGCAAGTTATGGAATTTAACCTGTTGTGATAGTATAATTTTTCTAAATTGGATTGCTACTTTGTCTCTCGTTATAGAATCCATACTCCAATTATTAACCCTACAGTCTCTATGCGAAATTTAAATAATATGAATAGTATTAAGTTCTATGAAAATTCTTGGATTCGTTAACCATTACGTAGTTAATTTACTACCAAAACTACACAAATAACTTAGACTATCTCTAGCTAGATTTAATTTATGGTTATGATCCACACGAGCACTTACTAGTTGTCTCCTCTTGGTACTTAAGCTATGTGACAAAAATAATCCAAATAGTGATCAATTATTCAGAAGCATTAAGAATATGAATCATAACCCACAACATAATAAATTCACATAAAAGTATAATAAAATTGGTAGATGTAATTAATAATGAGTAGGATCCATCTAATCTTAGCACAAAGAAAATTAAAATATAATAAAATTAAAGAAAGAAAGAGAAATGATAGATAGAACCATAATTACTCATACAGAAATCTTTCGCCTTTGGGCTTTTCTAAAGTATTGGACTCGGGCAGAAAGACTAAAAACCTAATTTGAGTCAACTTATGATTAGTTCCAAGATTAGAAGTTATTAAACCCCCCTCCTAGCTCAGATTTCCAGATCCGAAATACTTTTCATACAACATACAATTAAGGGGAGATCAAGAGCTCAAGGAGGCGGAGACCAGAGGGCTATTAACGAAGACATCGTACCGATTTCTAATGGGTTTTTTTTTATCTTTTATATTGTATTTTGTAGTGTAAATATGTTCTAATTTTCTTTATGCTAAGACTAGATGGATCCTACTCATGAGTAATTAA
>JAUMHB010083513.1:0-10209 GCA_032359685.1 Pittosporum tobira
ATGATTATTGGAATTTGAATATTGAACATAAATTTAAAGACCGGTGTACCGGGACCCTACATGGTTAATTCCTGTAGCTGTGACGTATATGGCACAAATCGTTAAACTTGACTGTGTCGAGGATGACGAAATAATTTGTGTTGAAATGATTTTGTGTTGAAATAACTTAGTGTCGGACAAAAATACCAATTATTGTTCAATTATTCAAATATTGCATATTGAATGGCATGATATGACATCTACTCGTGTATCATGCATGCTTTAATGGAATCCATATTAATTCTTGAATCCAAAGACTACTATTTTTAATGATTCAAAACCATCTCGTTTTTATCTGTTTGACTGGAATGATCATTTTATTCAAAATATAATAATTTCTTGTTGAGCATCTTTCGCTCACTTTTGCTATGTTTTTATAAACCTTTCAGAACTTGTCGAGCGAGGCGAATCCTGGAAGGGCAAGGGCAAAGTAGAATATTATTAGATGTTCTTGGATTTGTTCTAGCTTGATTGTTGTATTCGAACAATATACGACTTCTGCTCGTACTTGTTGACCTTGTTATTGTAATACTTTAACTTTTAATTAAGTTTACGTCTTCGCTGTGTAAATTTATTCGTATGAGCGATCCTTGTAAGATATAACAGAGTGAGTTTGCTGAATATTGGCAACTCAATATGCTGAGATGATATCTGATGACCAGATTTCCACGAGGATTCAGAGGTGTAAATTTGAGTGCGTCACAAATATGAAGGCATAAATATTTAAATACTTTTTAAATATTCTAGATATTTGTTGGTTATACTTATAATTATTATGTATTAAAATTTGTCATGCCGTTAAATGCACTTGACAACTAAAGTATTTATATTTTCTTTTACTTTCACATATCTCCATACAGATACTCCACTCATTAATTTAAATTTGTATACCATACTCCATAGTTAATAAGAGTAAATTAGGATATAAATACTCCATTTGTACTAAAAAAAATTATTATTTCATGCAAATTAACAAAAATGAGAGAAAAAAAATTTAGATCACTTATAATTTGAATAGACCCACATAAAAATATATGAATCACATAATTTTATTGATATGCGTGTTATAAAATTATTCCCAAGATGAGAAATTTAAACTTGTGATATTTTTAGAACGTAAGGAATATTTTTTAATACTTGAAATGTTATTTTATTAAATTGACTGCCACTTAAAATTGTGTTATTTAAATTAGAACGGGGACTAGTAAAAGAACCATAAATAAAATACGCCATAGCAATCCAAATTCCTTTAGGATTTGGCAAAAGCACCGCCTAATTAACCTAATGTACGTACACCCGACCTCTATATATACCCACACTCTACAGCATCCTGTTCATCATTCTTGGTAAGTTCTGAAACAGCCATGACCAACAAAAGAATAGAACTTTCTCCTGTCTCTGCTACTGATCATTATCCTTCATCTTCCTCAAAGCTTCAACCACCATCGTTAATGGTTCGTATTGACCAAGAACAAGATGATGATCATAACGCGTGTTACTTCAGCCTTACAGAGAACCCAGACAATAAACTCAATAATCTTGAATTTGTATTCAAGGACATATCGGGTGAACAGAGTCGGTGCATTGGATCTTCACAAGGGCGGCTTATACTTCTTGATGAAGAAAGCGGTTCATTCATCTTCTTTGATCCGTTGAATGTCGATATTCAGATGATGAAAGTGCCGTCTCTTTTGACTCTGCCATGGTCGGGTACAATCACTAAAGTCATTCTGACGCCCGACCCAATTAAGAGTTTTAATTATAACAAGTTCGGAGTTGTTATTATCTATGGTTTTTCTTCCAAACTGGCAATTTCATGGCATGGTGATAACAAGTGGACTGTTCTTGAAGGGTCACATGAACCCTATGCAGATATAATATGCAGGGAAAATCATTTATTTGCATTATCAGAAGTTGGGACTATTGAAGTTTGGGAGTTTAATTCTGGTTTAATACCGATGAGGAAGAAGATGACCGTTGAGGCTATGATTTCGGATGAAGTGGTGGAATGTGGAGAATCTTTTAAGGATCTTTATACTACGAAACTGTATTTGGTTGAATCTCAGAGCGATTTTCTTCTTGTAATGAGGTGTATTGGAGAATTTGTTAAAGATGATGGTGAAGTTATTTGTGAAGGAGGGCTTCTTGATGATGAGGTTCTTTCCCACTTGGATAATTGTGCCTACATGACCAAGACATTCTATGTTTATAAGCTAGATTTGGAGAGAAAACAATGGGTGCAGGTTGAATCGTTGGGAGATTGTGCGTTATTTGTGGGTGGAAATCAGTCGAGGTGTGTCACTGCTTTGAATTTTCAGGAATTTAAAGGGAATTCAATTTATTTTACAGATGATTATTGGGATCGGATGGGCGAGCATGATATGCATGGAGGTCATGATATGGGAGTTTTTGATTTGGAAGATGGAAGTATCAAACACTTTTGTCCAACTGGGCTGGAGAAGATTGATCCTGCAGCATTCTGGATAGTTTGAAATTGCCGGACATTTATAGTTTTTGCTACTGATTACTGATGTTTTCTAATGTAGTTTTGCTACTGATATTGATATTCTTTTAGCTTGTACTTTAAAATTGAAAATTTTTGGAAGTACTTGCTTGTATTGATATTATTTCCTTTAAGTTGATACCTGCATCTAAATTGTCTGAGTTTTGCTTGAAGTACTTCGATTTTATCTTTCTTTTATTTTAAAATTGAGTTTTGATGCAAATGTTTGGGATAACCAAATACTATTATATATTTCTTGATAAAATTGATAGGGAAATAAACAACCAAGTTTAAGTGGAAATACTAAATAAAGTAGGACTCTGTTTTTCTTTTCGGACCAAGGAAACAACGTAGACAATGACTGTCCAAGCAAGTATCTCAGAGAATAATGTACGGACTTATTTGAGTTGTGTTGGAAAAGAAATAAAACAGTGAAAGGGGGATAAATTAAAGCACCCGGGCAAAAAGCATTTCTCATTATTTGAAAGAATTTACAGGGTAACTATTGCATGTAAAACACATTGAAGTTCATTTACAAGTTCAATAATAATAATGTTATGCACACTAACAAATATACTAACAAATTGTATACAAATTGACGTATTAAATTATAATAAGTTATAATGACAGACTCACTCCATATATAGTCAGACATCCATTAATTACAGTTTGACATGTCACATTTTATTAGTGTATGTGTTAGTGTTCATAACAACATTACTCTTACAAGTTACAGAGGAACCCCTAAGATTTCTTTGACTCAAAAACAAAAAGATACGACATCACATCAAGAACTTTCAAGAAAATTGTGAATTTTCCAAAAAATAAAAATAAAGAATAATGGAAAAACTAACTAATCTCTCTTCTTCATTTTCTTCCTTGAAGATAATCTAGAATCGGTATATATATATGTATATGTTCCTTGTTACGACAGAGGGCTGCTTGTCCTTGTTCTATATATAGGGCTATTAATCAAAGATCTAAAAATCGACCTCTTCTTTCTATGCAACTGTTCCTTCAGATGAAGAATCTTTGCATCAACTCTAGCAGAAAACCCGACTTTAGTCGTCTTCTTGGAGTTTTCTTGTTCCCTTAACCACATCGGACTATCCCTAATATCGGTCTTGCAATATTTCATTTCTTGGATCACGTGATCATCCATCGGATAGAAAGATCTTTGTATGACAATGTGTATGAAATACGGAAGAAGAGCAATAACCACCACAAGCAATGTAACGGCCCAATATATCGGTGCGGGCCCTATAGCTTCCATCAAGAGTTGAAATTCTGTATAAGAGTATTCTGGGGGGAGAATTCCGTATATGTATAAGAAGACGTCCCAAAATAAGATGCTCCCCCATACGAAAAAATGTTGAATCCAGGTGAAGTTGGTGGTGATGAGGGCGATCTGAAAATTGACGGTCCAGATTACGCATGTGTACATGATTGCTCCAATATGCGCGATGTCTGCTACATCTCCCTCTTTCAAGAATGCAGTTGGGGATAATATGTAGATGTTTAGCATGAAGATGGACAAAGACGCAAAAATGGCATTCAGTATCCAACCAATGATTCGCTTCCAACTGAAGTAAATATCCCTTTGTCCCTGCCGATAGATGGCTGGAAACTTTTCCAATGACATTGAAAAAAAAAATGTATTTAGACCTTCTGTCAAGTTTTTTAGTTTAAATTTTCCCAAGAAAAGAGTCCCATTATTATTGATTGTAGTATAAAATGTAAATATATGTAATTCTTACCTGCAAACAGACATCAGACGAAACATCTTGCTCGAGAACACCCAATGCAATAACAGGTAAGGATGTCAAGAGTACATTAAACATGACCATATACCAATCATCATACAAAACCTCCCCGGCGAATGATGTGTAAATTTCGTAGTAAAATAGAGTTAGGCCGAATGCTACATTCTTATATACAAAGTAGAGAATCTGCAGAAAGATAAGAAATAAACGAGATTACAAATTTAAGGCAAAAATAATTATTAGAAAAAAACAAAATCAAGGTACAAATGAGCGGGAATGATTATGTAAGATTTGAAAGGGGCGAAGCTTTAATTACCATCTTCGATATTCTCTTGTAGCACCAATGTCCATGAACTATTAGTAGCCGCTCTAAGAAATGAAATTGAGGCAATGAAAAATCACTTGCCATAACAGCCTGCAGGTAAACTTGATCAAATTTTATGCAATACTCATTCAATCCCACAAAAAGTCTCCCATTTGTCAAAATTGTACACTGTCAGCTTATTTCTTAAGCTCAAAAAGTACAATGAAGGCTGTCTGAAACGACTGGACAAAATTATATTACCTGCATTCCTTCCATGCCACTGATTCCAACTCCGATATCAGCTTCTTGAATCATGCCGACATCGTTTGCTCCATCCCCGATAGCTAAGGTTGTCATGCCGGTATATTCCTTTACTGATCGAGTGATCTGAAAATGCCACAATTTCACGACTATTTATAGCAATTATCTTCGTTTAGCAAAAACTGTAAAAAGTAAGATAAACATGACAGTTTACCTACCAATGCTTTCTGTTTAGGAGAAACTCGACAGCATATAACAGCAGCACAATTTACTGCCAACCGTAGAAACTTCTCCCTTGTGTCATTTCTCAGAGCAATTTGAAGAGCTTTTCCATCTATCACCATAGCAAAGGGATATTCCTTATTGTCTTCTTTAATGGTTACTTGATAAGAACTCTCAATTTGACACAAGATGTCTTCTTTCATAGCCTGCAAAAGTAGAAAGATGGGAGATCCGTTATGTCCAACTCTTTTTTTTTTTTTCAAAAATAGTAACTTGACGATTATTGATAATTCAAAACCATGATTCTCATCATCCAATTATTTGTAATTTAAGAAGTTGGTTTTCACCTTCACTAGATTGCTTGATTCGGCTTCTTTGCTCAAACTCAAATGAAATTGCTTCATATCATATCGAAGTAAACTGCAAGCAAATCTGCCCAATCGAAGAAATCCAGATTAAGAAATATTAGCTACTTTTGGTAGACATTTTCCTTTCCAAAATTTCAAAAAAGGTAAAAAAGTCACAGTTCTCACCCAATATTAACTGCAGTTTCCTTCTTGTCACCAGTGAGTAGCCATATCTTCATGCCAGCTTGTGCAAGTTTATCTATGCACTCCGGGACCTGATGTTAATGTTGAGAAATACCAGTACGAGAAAATCACTCACAGCATGTATTATTTTAAATAAAACAACATTTAACCCAACTTGGATTTCTCTAAAAGAATATCTAAATAAAATCGTTGAAATTTGAAAAGCCTTGAGAAAAGATTTTCATAATATTACCACAATGCTGACAAGTGTTAAGTTGAAGCCTTGAAGTAAGAAGATTCAAGATTTCATGCAGCCAATTGAATGGCAATTTGGCAGATTATTGTTTTGATAAGTAGACTATTTGAAGAGTATTGGAAGAGAGAGTGAGAGAGAGCTAACCCCATCTTGTAACTTGTCATCAACGGCTACAGCTCCTAGCAAGCATAGATCTTTCTCAATGATTTCAGAAGCAGTTTCTAGGAGTTCGTCTCTTTCAGGGCCTATGGTAGCCTTGGCTTTTATAAATAGTGAGTTCCATTTTTCATACTCTCTCAACTCAATTTTTCGATACGCAAATAGCATGGTTCGCAAGCCGTCTTCTGCATAATTTGAAAGGTGCATAGTTGTTGCCTGTTGATATGTCCTGCCACTATCTGCCAGCCTATCAAATATAATACTGGAACCAAAGTAAACAGTAAATTAGTCCCAAACAAACACCAAAAATTTTAATTATTGCAAACTTATTTTAGGGAAACCTTATTCTGAACTCTAAAGTGTACATTTCAAATCTCAAACACACAAGCATATAATTAGTATCCTAAGTTAAATCGTCTTTAGTTTTTAAATACTCCCTCCGTTTAAGAAAAAGAATCTCATTTGCAAAATTTGTAAATGTTTAAGGATACTTTTTTATCCAAGTTTACCCTTAAATATAATGATCAGTGTTTAGTTAGTAGTGATAGCATAATAGTGAATTTGTTATGTTAAGCTTGAGGAGACTCAAAATGAGGTCCTTTTGTGGAACATATTTTTATTTCTTTTTTTTTTTTGCATATGGTACTGTTTTTGTGGAATTAATGGAGCATAATCTTAATTAAGGCCCAACAGCAGAATTGAACCATCAAAATGCAAGGCTTACTTGTCAGCTCCTTTACAGAGGAGGAAGATCTGTCCATCTTCATCACTTACTATCACAGACATCCTCTTCCTAGAGCTACTAAATTCAAGAAGATTTAAAAGCTTGTATTCCCTGAAATTAATCATGATACAGATAAGATGGAAAAACTTACCGAAACTCCAAAAAACAATGCGTAGGAAATAGGAAAAAAATGATGTTAGAGAAACTTCACCTCTCCACTTCAAATCCAGAAGGACTGAGCTCCTTAAGAACCATTACTGATTGAGTTCTTCTACAGAATTTGAATCCAAACTCTTGTGCTGCAATAAGAAAGCAAACTTCCTCAGGGGACTCGGCCTCGTACTTTAACTTATCTGTTTGACTTTGACAATCTTCAATCGGTATCCCTGTGTGACACAAGGCCATGACTCTGAAAAACATTATCATGTCCGATACATTTGATCTATGAATCCACATTTTCCTCATCAACCGATCATCCTTGAAATTGAAGCCCTTGATAGATTCTTCTTTTTCTATATTTCCAGCTCCTTGATTCTCTCTACCATGTTCACCAGCTAGACTAGCCTTTTCTGTGCTGGAATTGGCTGTTGCAGAGAGTTCGAATATTTCCAAGCTTCGACTTGTGGAATCTTCTGATCCATCTAAACTAAACCGATGCCTCTCAACCTCAACATTCATTCGTCTGGAAGCCGCAAGATCAATTTCAGTTACATCGCCCCCATATGAAATGCCTTCAACCGAACATTTCCTGAACTCCATCTGATTACAAGTCAAAGTTCCTGTTTTATCTGTCAAAATAATTTCAACCTGACCAAGTTCCTCGTTTAAATTTGAAGTCCGGGCTTCAACGGATTTACCTGCTACTTCATCAGACATTTGTATATCCTTGTTGATGAGCATAGCTTGTAGAACTTTAACAACTTCGATGGAGACATATAGAGAAATTGGAATCAAGTAGCCATACAAAATGAGGGCCCTTACAAACTGCAGAAAACAAGATTTCACGGGCTTTGTTGGATTAAAAGACGGATCTTTATCTTTTTCATCTTCCAAACGAAGGTACCATGCATTAACCATAACAGACTCCGTGTAGATTGCAGACCCAATGGCCGTCACCAAAGAAATAAGAACCAACACAGAGAATAGAACATAGATTACATGGTCCATTTTCCGTTCTATCTGGCTACGTTTAGATGGAGATCTTGTAGAATTCCTTACTACTTTTGTATCAGGCCCGCTAAAGATGACTACTCCGTAAATGTAATCAGTGTTTCTAAGCTTAGAGTCTCGTAGAAGCACTTGACCCGGGCTCAAGGGGTACGATTCTTTCTCAAACTCCAAATTCCCTACAAAGGTGTAAAGATTTGGATTTGGGTCCTCACAGCGGATAGTGGCCCTGAATTTTCTTAGTTCTGCATCTTCTTCGAGACTGAGAGTGGCCTCCAAGCATCTTTTAACTTTAAGATTGGTTTCCCCATCAAGATTCATGGTCTCTACATAGCAAACACCATCGTCATAGCTAGAAGATAATAGTAGAAGATCACTTGGAAAATATTCGTTCTTACTAACTTTTACAACATCTCCTACACAAAGTGCTCTCCAAGGTTTCTCCACAAATAAACCATTCCCTATGTGAACCTTTACTTTTCTAGCGTTTACGCTCATATCCTGTAAATCATGGTTGAACAGTATGATTAACAGGAACTGAGTATGAACAGTAAGTAAATGTATCTCCAGAAAATAGATTATTTCCGTCAACAATCATTAATTTTCATTATGGTTCAAGTTATGTGAGAAATTAAAAGTACTTCAATGTAAAATAAAATTATTCATAACATAATTTACAATGGACATACAAACGAAAAGATATACTAGTTACATTCATAAAGAAACATATTGCCTTCCAAACAAACAGATACATGAGAATCCAAGAACAAATTGCTTAATGTATGTATGCTAATACAAACTGTGAAGAAAACAAATCACCTACCCTTAATTGTATTCTATTGAACTTAAAAGTGCTGATTTTCAGAATTGAATTAACTTTCGCAGAGATCTTTGTAGTAATTAAGGAGCAGCTTCTAAATTAAACTTCCAAAAAAAAAAACAATCTAAACAAAATAATGAAGCATGAGAAATGGAAAAGTAAATCATTAAATATACTCAAACTTACCTGCAAAAATCTATGCCAATCTTCCACGGCCTCTTTCATCATGCTAAGCCCAATGACAAACACCAGGGGCGCAATCATACTTACGGAAGAAAATGGAGCCAAGGAGGTAGCAGATAATATAGCTGCCAAAAGGAAATACAAATTGGCAACTCTACGAAACTGCTCAAAAAGTGCTTTAGGAAGAAAAGTAACAACGTTGTACTTAGTTGTGGATATGTAATTCTTGGGATACTTGTGCGGTTTGAGATTGTGCAGCTCAGATTCATTGCAGAAAACTACCCTGGAAAATCCCGGTTGACCAAAAACCTGTTGGTCATCGGTGGTTGGAGGTCTTAGGCACGAAAATGTATACAGTTTACTCCATTTCACCTTTACTTTCCTTCTGTCATTCTTTGGTGGCTCTACCATATTACAGTATTAATTACCCAAACAGACCTTTCTTTCAGCAATCAGATGATATCTCAACAAAAGATTGTCAAAGCAAAATAATCACCAAGACCCAAGAAAGTGCTTTCTTTCAACTATCAGATAATATATATATATATCTCATAAAAACTGTCAAAACACAGTAACCTCATCTTTGTATGGAAAACCAACTTCCATGATCATATATAAAACACCATTAATTTATATATTTGTATACTTCTTGCTTGCTGCTGTTTCTGATATGAAATTTTGGATTTCAACCGCCTGCAACAAGAAAATCGGTTTTTTAACCCGCGCATGAACAAAGGAAACTCTTCTCTGTCTTTATCAAACGCTTCTGTCTTTGTATTCCAAGTCTTGATGTTCTTGACCTCGCCCCCTGGCGGCCTCACCACCACAGGATCAGAAACTTCTGATGCCTACCTTTGGACTTTCTTGGATCTAACAGCAGGCCTTGGCCAAATAGAATATTTTCGAAACCCCACCTTCTTAAACCCCTTGAAAATGTCACGTAACTAATATATATAACGTCACTAAACTGCACATCACTTTTGTCGTTTCTCAAATCAAGTCAAAATGGCAGTACATGGAATTTTATACTTCCTCCGTCTAAAAAAAGATGAGTAAAATAAATAAAGTACGCAAATTAAGGAAACTAACATTTTAAGAGAGAGTATTTTTTTCGACAAAATTATTCTTACAAATGTATTTTATAATAATAAAGAGAGAAAAAGAGAATTTTGATGTGACATAAAGTGAGAGTAAGAAAGTAATTACAAACTAAAAGTGGTAAATTAAGTCATTTTTTTTTTGACAATGAAAATGATACCTGAACTCATTCTTTTGTGG
>JAUMHB010083535.1:0-11868 GCA_032359685.1 Pittosporum tobira
GGCTCTAATTGGCACTTATAAGGAGTTTCATACTCACCGGGTTACGATGGAATTGAAGCCTAGGAACTCCCTTAAATAGTGGCTCTAATTAACATTTATAAGGAGCATGAGACTTGCCAATTTACGAAGGATTTGAAGCCTAGGAACTTCCGCAAATTGTGGCTATAATTATCACTTACAACGAGCTTTATACTCATTGAGTTACGAAGTTTTTGAAGTCTAGCACTTACAAGGAGCTTCATAGTCATCGAGTTACAAGGGATTTGAAGCTTAGGGACTCCCTTAAATCGTGACTCCAATTATCAATTATAAGGAGCTTCATACTCACCGAGTTATGAAGGATTGAAGCCTAGGAGCTCCCTTAAATCGTGGGTCTAATTAGCACTTATAAGGACTCTCATACTCACCGAATTACAAAGGATTTGAAGCCTAGAAACACCTTCAAATCGTGGCTCTAATTAACACTTACAAGGAGGTTCATGCTCACCGAGTTACAAAGGATTTGAAGCTTAGGAACTCCCCTAAATTATGGCTCTATTTAGCATTTACAAGGAGCTTCATACTCATCGAGTTACGAAGAATTTGAAGCCTAGGAACTCCCTCAAATTGTGGCTCTAATTAACACTTTCAAGGAGTTTCATACTCACCGAGTTACTTATAAAAGATTTGAAGACTAGGAACTCTCACAAATTGTGGCTCTAATTAGCACATAGGATTTGAAGTCTAGGAACTCCCTTAAATTGTGGCTCTAATTAGCACTTATAAGGAGCGTCATACTCATTGAGTTACGTAGGATTTGAAGCCTAGGAACTTTCTCAAATCGTGGCTCTAATTAGCACTTATAAGGAGCAACATACTCACAAAGTTACAAACTATTTGAAGCCTACAGAATCCTTTAAATCATTTCTTTAATAAGAAATTATAAGGAGCTTCATACTAGTCGAGTTATGAAGGATTTGAAGCCCAAGAACACCCTCAGAGCTTGGCTCTAATTAGCACTTATGAGGAGCTTTATACTTACCGAGTTACGAATGATTTGAATCCTAGAAATTCCCTCAAAGTGTGGCTCTAAATGGCACTTATGAGGAGCTTTATGTGCACCCAGTTATTTAGGATTTGAAGCCCAAGAACTCCCTCAAATCTTGGCTCTAATTAGCACTTAGAAGGAGCTTCATACTTGCCAAGTTACGGAAGATTTGAAGCCTAGGAACTCCCTCAAAGCTTGGCTGTAACTAGCACTTACAGGGAACTTCATACTCATAAAGTTATGAAGGATTTGAAGCCTAAGAACTCCCTCAAATCGTGGGTCGAATTAGCACTTATGAGGAGCTTTATACTCACCGAGTTACATAGGATTTGAGGCCTAAGAACTCTCTCAAATTGAAGCTCTAATTAACACTTATGAGGAGGTTCCTACTCACCGAGTTATGATGGATATGAATCCTAGGAACTCCTTCAAATCATGACTCTAATTTGGACTTGTAAGGAGCTTCATACTCACCTAGTTATGACAGTTATGAAACCTGAGAACTCCCATAAATCGTGCCTCGAATTAGCACTTATAAGAAGCTTCATACTCGCTAAGCTACGAAATATTTGAAGCCTAGGAACTCTCTCAAATCTTGGCTCTAATTAGCACTAAAAGGAGCCTCATACTCTTTGAGATACAAAGGATTTGAAGCCTATGGACTCCTCAAATCTTAGCGTTATTTAGCACTTATAAGGAGTTTCATACTGACTAAGTTATGTAGGATTTGAAGCCTACGAACTCCCTCAAATCGTGGCTCTAATTAACACTTACAAGGAGCTTCATATTCACCGAGTTACAAAGGATTTAAAGTCTAGGCACTTCCTCAAAATGTGGCTCCAATTAGCACTTACATGGAGTTTCATACTCACTGGGTTACGATGGAATTGAAGCCTAGGATCTCCCTTAAATCGTGGCTCTAATTAACATTTTTAAGGAGCATAGGACTCACCGAGTTGCGAAGGATTTGAAGCCTAGGAACTCCCACAAATTGTGGCTATAATTAGCACTTACAAGGAGCTTCATACTCATTGAGTTATGAAGTTTTTGAAGTCTAGGAACTCCCTCAAATCGTGACTCTAATTAGAACTTACAAGGATCTTTATAGTCATCGAGTTACATAGGATTTGAAGCCTATGAGATCCTTAAAATTGTGGCTCTAATTAGCACTTTAAAAGAAGCCTAAGGACTCTCTCAAATCGTAGCTCCAATTAGCAATTATAAGGAGCTTCATACCCACCGAGTTATTAAGGATTTGAAGCCTAGGAACTCCCTTAAATCATGGGTCTAATTAGCACTTATAAGGAGCGTCATACTCACCGAATTATGAAGGATTTGAAGCCTAAGAACACCTTCAAATTGTGGCTCTAACTAACAAATACAAGGAGCTTAATACCTACCGAGTTACGAAAGACTTGAAGCTTAGGAACTCCCTCAAATCATGGCTCTATTTAGCATTTACAAGGATCTTTATTCTCACCGAGTTACGAAAGATTTGAGGCCTATGAACTCACTCAAATTGTGGCTCTAATTAGCTCATAGGATTTGAAGCCTAGGAAGTTTGTCAAATTGTGGCTCTAATTAAAACTTATAAGGAGCTTTATATTCTTTGAATTATAAAGGATATCAAGCCTAAGAACTCCCTCAAATTGTGGCTTTAATTAGCACTTTTAAGGAGCGTCATACTCATTGAGTTACGTAAGATTTGAAGCCTAGGAACTTCCTCAAATCGTGGCTCTAATTAGCACTTATAAGAAGCATCATACTCACTGATTTGAAGCATACGAACTCCCTCAAGTCGTTGCTTTAACTAGCAATTATAAGGAGCCTCATACTAGTTGAGTTATGAAGGATTTGAAGCCCAATAATAACCTCATAGCTTGGCACTAATTAGCACTTATGAAGAGATTTATACTCAGCGAGTTACGAATGATTTGAATGCGAGGAACTCCCTCAAATTGTGGCTCTAAATGTCACTTATGAGGAGCTTTATGCGCATCGAGTTAGGTAGGATTTGAAGCCCAGGAACTCCCTCAAATCATGGCTCTAATTAGCACTTAGATGGAGCTTCATATTCGCCAAGTTACGGAAGATTTAAAGCCTAACAACTCCGTCAAAGCTTGGTTGTACTTACAAGGAGCTTCATACTCAAAAAGTTATGAAAGATTCGAAGCCTAAGAACTCCCTCAAATCGTGACTCTAATTAACACTTTTGAGGACTTTATACTCACCGAGTTACGTAGGATTTGAGGCCTAAGAACTCCCTCAAATCGAAGCCCTAATTAGCACTTATGAGGAGGTGCCTACTCACCGAGTTATGATGGATGTGAATCCTAGGAACTCCTTCATATCATGGCTCTAATTTAGACTTATAAGGAGCTTAATACTCACCTAGTTACGAAGGATATAAATCCTCAGAACTCCCAAATCATGCCTCGAATTAGCACTTTTAAGGAGCTTCATACTAGCTAAGCTATAAAAGATTTGAAGCCTAGGAACTCTCTCAAATCTTGGCTCTAATTAGCACTAAAAAGAGCTTCATACTCTCCGAGATAAATAGGATTTGAAGCCTATAGACTCCTCAAATCTTGGTGTTATTTAGCACTTATAAGAAGATTCATACTGACTGAGTTATGTAGGATTTGAAGCCTAGGAACTCCATCAAATCGTGACTCTAATTAACACTTACAAGGAGCTTCATACTCACCGAGTTACAAAGGATTTAAAGCCTAGGTACTCCCTCAAAATGAGGCTTTAATTGGCACTTATAAGGAGTTTCATACTAACCGGGTTACGATGGAATTAAAGCATAAGAACTCTCTTAAATCGTGGCTCTAATTAACATTTATAAGGAGTATGAGACACTCCGAGTTACGAAGGATTTGAAGCCTAGGAACTCCCGCAAATTGTGGCTATAATTAGCACTTACAAGGAGATTTATACTCATTGAGTTACGAAGTTCTTGAAGTCTAAGAACTCCCTCAAATCGTGACTCTAATTAACACTTACAAGGAGCTTTATAGTTATCGAGTTATGTAGGATTTGAAGCCTAAGAAATCCCTAAAATCGTGGCTCTAATTAGTACTTACGAGAAGCTTAGGGACTCCCTCAAATCGTAGCTCCAATTAACAATTATAAGGAGCTTCATACTCACCGAGTTATGAAGGATTTGAAGCCTATGAACTTCCTTAAATCATGGGTCTAATTAACACTTATAAGGAGCGTCATACTCACCAAATTATGAAGGATTTGAAGCCTAAGAACACCTTCAAATTGTGGCTTTAATTAACACATACAAGGAGCTTCCGAGTTACAAAGGACTTGAAGCTTAGGAACTCCCTCAAATCGTGGCTTTATTTAGCATTTACAAGGAGCTTCATTCTCACCGAGTTACGAAGGATTTGAGGCCTAGGAACTCACTCAAATCGTGGCTCTAATTAGCACGTAGGATTTGAAGCCGATGAAGTCCCTCAAATCGTGGCTCTAATTAGCATGTAGGATTTGAAGCCGATGAAGTCCCTCAAATCGTGGCTCTAATTAGAACTTATAAGGAGCTTTATACTCTTCGAATTACAAAGGATTTGAAGCCTAGGAACTTCCTCAAATTGTGGATTTAATTAGCATTTATAAGGAGCGTCATACACATTGAGTTACGTAAGATTTGAAGCCTAGGAACTTCCTCAAATCGTGGCTCTAATTAGCACTTATAAGGAGCGTCATACTCACTGATTTATAAAGTATTTGAAGCCTACGAACTCCCTCAAGTCATTGCTTTAATTAGCAATTATAAGGAACATCGTACTAGTCGAGTTATGAAGGATTTGAAGCCCAAGAACACCCTCAGAGCTTGGCTCTAATTAGCACTTATGAGGAGCTTTATAATCACCGAGTTACGAATGATTTGAATCCAAGAAACTCCCTCAAATTGTGGTTCTAAATGGCACTTATGAGGAGCTTTATGCGCATCGAGTTATGTAGGATTTGAAGCCTACGAACTCCCTCAAATCGTTGCTCTAATTAGCACTTAGATGGAGCTTCATACTCGCCAAGTTATGGAAGTTTTGAAGCCTAGGAACTCCCTTAAACCTTGGCTATAACTAGCACTTACAAGTAGCTTCATACTCAGAAAGTTATGAAGGATTTGAAGCCTAAGAACTCCCTCAAATCATGGTTCTAATTAACATTTTTGATGAGTTTTAGACTCACCGAGTTACATAGGATTTGAGGCCTAAGAACTCCCTCAAATCGAAGCTCTAATTAGCACTTATAAGGAGGTGCCTACTCACCAAGTTATGATGGATGTGAATCCTAGGAACTCCTTCAAATCATGGCTCTAATTTGGACTTATAAGGAGCTTCATACTCACCTAGTTACGAAGGATATGAATCCTAAGAACTCCCACAAATCGTACCTCGAATTTGCACTTATAAGGAGCTTCATACCAGCTAAGCTACAAAAGATTTGAAGCCTATGAACTCTCTCAAATCTTGGCTCTAATTAGCACTAAAAAGAGCTTCATACTGTCCGACATACAAAGGATTTGAAGCCTATGGACTCCTCAAATCTTGGCACTATTTAACACTTATAAGGAGCTTCATACTGACTTAGTTATGTAGGATGTGAAGCCTAGGAACTCCCTCAAATCGTTGCTCTAATTAACACTTACAAGGAGTTTTATACTCATCGAGTTACAAAGGGTTTAAAGCCTAGATACACCCTCAAAATGTGGCTCTAGTTGGCACTTATAAGGAGTTTCATACTCACCGGGTTAAGATGGAATTGAAGCCTAGGAACTCCCTTAAATAGTGGTCTAATTAAAATTTATAAGGAGCATGAGACTCGCCGAGTTACGAAGGATTTGAAGTCTAGGAACTTCCGCAAATTATGGTTATAATTATCACTTACAAGGAGCTTTATACTCATTGAGTTACAAAGTTTTTGAAGTCTAGCACTTACAAGTTGCTTCATAGTCATCGAGTTATATAGGATTTGAATCCTACGAAATTCCTCAAATTCTGGCTCTGATTAGCACTTATAAGGTATTTGAAGCTTAGGGACTCCCTTAAGTCATGGCTCCAATTATCAATTATAAGGAGCTTTATACTCACCGAGTTATGAAGGATTTGAAGCCTAGGAGCTCCCTTAAATCATGGGTCTAATTAACACTTATAAGGTGCCTCATA
The DNA here is from genome assembly GCA_032359685.1 of Pittosporum tobira. NCBI lineage: Eukaryota > Viridiplantae > Streptophyta > Magnoliopsida > Apiales > Pittosporaceae > Pittosporum > Pittosporum tobira. The sequence goes on from JAUMHB010083535.1 coordinate 6,211, forward strand.
CTCACCGAATTACGAAGGATTTGAAGCCTAGAAACACCTTCAAATCGTGGCTCTAATTAACACGTACAAGGAGGTTCATGCTCACCGAGTTATAAAGGATTTGAAGCTTAAGAACTCCCCCAAATTGTGGCTCTAATTAACACTTTCAAGGAGTTTCATACTCACCAAGTTACTTATAAAATATTTGAAGACTAGGAACTCTCACAAATCGTGGCTCTAATTAGCACATAGGATTTGAAGCCTAGGAACTCTCTCAAATTGTCGCTATAATTAGCACTTATAAGGAGCGTCATACTCATTGAGTTACGTATAATTTGAAGCCTAAGAACTTCCTCAAATCGTGGCTCTAATTAGCACTTATAAGGAGCATCATACTTATTGAGCTACAAAGTATTTGAAGTCTATGAAATCTTTCAAATCATTGCTTTAATTAGAAATTATAAAGACCTTAATACTAGTCGACTTATGAAGGATTTGAAGCCCAAGAACACCCTCAGAGCTTGGCTCTAATTAGCACTTATGAGGAGCTTTATACTCATTGAGTTACGAATGATTTGAATCTTAGGTACTCCCTCAAATCGTGACTCTAATTAGAACTTACAAGGAGCTTTATAGTCATCGAGTTACGTAGGATTTGAAGACTAGGAAATCCCTAATATCGTGGCTCTAATTAGCACTTACAAGAAGCTTAAGGACTCCCTCAAATCGTAACTCCAATTAGCAATTATAAGGAGCTTCATACTCACCGAGTTATGAAGGATTTGAAGCCCAGGAACTCCCTTAAATCATGGGTCTAATTAGCACTTATAAGGAGCGTCATACTCACCGAATTATAAAGGATTTGAAGCCTAAGAACACCTTTAAATTGGGGCTCTAACTAACATATACAAGGAGCCTCATACCCACTGAGTTACGAAAGACTTGATGCTTAGGAACTCCCTCAAATCATGGCTCTATTTAGCATTTACAAGGAGCTTTATTCTCACCGAGTTACGAATGATTTGAGGCCTAGGAACTCACTCAAATTGTAGCTCTAATTAGCACATAGGATTTGAAGCCTAGGAAGTCCGTCAAATTGTGGCTCTAAATAAAACTTATAAGGAGCTTTATACTCTTCAAATTAAAAAGGATATGAAGCCTAAGAACTCCCTCAAATTGTGGCTCTAATTAGCACTTATAAGGAGCGTCATACTCATTGAGTTACGTAGGATTTGAAGCCTAGGAACTTTCTCAAATCGTGGCTGTAATTAGCACTTATAAGAAGCATCGTACTCACTGATTTATAAAGTATTTGAAGCCTACGAACTCCCTCAAGCCATTGCTTTAATTAGAAATTATAAGGAGCTTCATACTAGTCAAGTTATGAAGGATTTCAAGCCCAAGAACACCCAGCTTTGGCTCTAATTAGAACTTATGAGGAGCTTTATACTCACCAAGTTACGATTGATTTGAATACTAGGAACTCCCTCAAATTGTGGCTCTAAATGTCACTTATGAGGAGCTTTATGCACACCGAGTTATGTAGGATTGGAATCCTAGGAACTCCCTCAAATCGTGGCTCTAATTAGCACTTAGATCGAGCTTCATACTCGCCAAGTTACGGAAGATTTGAAGCCTAGCAACTCCTTCAAAGCTTAGCTGTAACTAGCACTTACAAGGAGCTTCATACTCAAAAAGTTATAAAGGATTCGAAGCCTAAGAACTCCCTCAAATTGTGGCTCTAATTAACACTTTTTAGGAGCTTTATACTCACCGAGTTACGTAGGATTTGAGGCCTAAGAACTCCCTTAAATCGAAACACTAATTAGCATTTATGAAAAGGTGCCTACTCACCAAGTTATGAGGGATGTGAATCCTAGGAACTCCTTCAAATCATGACCCTAATTTGGACTTATAAGGAGCTTCATACTCACCTAGTTACGAAGGATATGAATCTTATGAACTCCCATAAATCGTGCCTCGAATTAACACTTTTAAGGGGCTTCATACTTGCTAAGCTATAAAATATTTGAAGCCTAGGAACTCTCTCAAATCGTGGCTCTAATTAGCACTAAAAGGAGCTTCATACTCTCCAAGATAAAAAGGATTTGAAGCCTATGGACTCCTCAAATCTTGTCGTTATTTAGCACTTATAAAGAGCTTCATACTAACTGAGTTATGTAGGATTTGAAGCCTAGGAACTCCATCAAATCGTGGCTCTAATTAACACTTACAAGGAGCTTCATACTCACCAAGTTACAAAGGATTTAAAGCCTAGGTACTACCTCAAAACGTGCCTCTAATTGGCACTTATAAGGAGCTTCATACTCATCGGGTTACAACGGAATTGAAGCCTAGGAACTCCCTTAAATCATGGCTCTAATTAACATTTATAAGGAGCATGAGACTCGCCGAGTTACGAAGGATTTGAAGCCTAGGAATTCCCGCAAACTGTGGCTATAATTAGTACTTACATAGAGCTTCATACTCATTAAGTTATGAACTTTTTGATGTCTAGGAACTCCCTCAAATCGTGACTCTAATTAGCACTTACAAGGAGCTTCAAAGTCATCGAGTTACGTAGGATTTGAATCCTAAGAAATCCCTCAAATCGAGGCTCTAATTAGCACTGACAAAAAATTTGAAGCTTAGGCCCTCAAATCGCGGCTCCAATTAGCAATTATAAGGAGCTTCATACTCACTGAGTTATGAAGGATTTAAAGCCTAGGAGCTCCCTTAAATCGTGGGTCTGATTGGCACTTATAAGGAGCCTCATACTTACTGAATTACGAAGGATTTGAAGCCTAGGAACACCTTCAAATTGTGGCTCCAATTAACACTTACAAGGAGCTTCATGCTCACCAAGTTACAAAGGATTTGAAGCTTAGGAACTCCCCCAAATCGTGGCTCTATTTAGCATTTACAAGGAGCTTCATAGTCACTGAGTTACGAAGGATTTCAAGCCTAGGAACTCCCTCAAATTGTGGCTCTAATTAACACTTTCAAGGAGTTTCATACTCATCGAGTTACTTATAAAAGATTTTAAGACTAGGAAACCCCACAAATCGTGCCTCTAATTAGCATGTAGGATTTGAAGCCTAGGAAGTCCCTCAAATCATGGCTCTAATTAAAACCTATAAGGAGCTTTATATTCTTCGAATTACAAAGGATTTGAAGCCTAGGAACTCCCTCAAATCGTGGCTCTAATTAACACTTATAAGGAGCATCATACTCACTAAGTTACAAAGTATTTGAAGCCTACGAACTCCCTCAAATCGTTGCTTTAATTAGCAATTACAAGGAGCTTCATCTAGTCAAGTTATGAAGGATTTGAAGCTCAAGAACACCCTCAGAGCTTGGCTCTAATAAGCACTTATGAGGAGCTTTATACTCACCGAGTTACGAATGATTTGAATCCTAGGAACTCCCTCAAATTGTGACTCTAAATGGCTCTTATGAGGAGCTTTATGCACACCGAGTTATGTAGGATTTGAAGCCTAGGAACTCCATCAAATCGTGGCTCTAATTAGCATTTAGATGGAGCTTGATACTCACCAAGTTACGGAAGATTTGAAGCCTAGGAACTCCCTCAAAGCTTGGTTGTAATTAGCACTTATAAGGAGCTTCATACTGAGAAAGTTATAAAGGATTTGAAGCCTAAGAACTCCCTCAAATTGTCGCTCTAATTAATACTTTTGAGGAGCTTTATACTCACTGAATTACGTAGGATTTGAGGCCTAAGAACTCCCTCAAATCGAAGCTCTAATTAACACTTATGAGGAGGTGCCTACTCACTGAGTTATGATGGATGTGAATCCTAGGAACTCCTTCAAATCATGGACCTAATTTGGCCTTATAAGGAGCTTCATACTCACCTAGTTACGAAGGATATGAATCCTAAGAACTCCCACAAATCGTACCTCGAATTTGCACTTATAAGGAGCTTCATACCAGCTAAGCTACGAAAGATTTGAAGCCTATGAACTCTCTCAAATCATGGCTCTAATTAGCACTAAAAGGAGCTTCATACTCTCCGAGATACAAAGGATTTGAAGCCTATGGACTCCTCAAATCTTGGCGTTATTTAACACTTATAAGGAGCTTCATACTGACTGAGTTATGTAGGATGTGAAGCCTAGGAACTCCCCCAAATCGTGGCTATAATTAACACTTACAATGAGCTTCGTACTCACTGAGTTACAATGGATTTAAAGCCTAGGTACTACCTCAAAACGTGGCCCTAATTGGCACTTATAAGGAGTTTCATACTCACTGAGTTACGATGGAATTGAAGCCTAGGAACTCCCTTAAATCGTGGCTTTAAATAACATTTATAAGGAGCATGAGACTCGCTGAGTTTACGAAGGATTTGAAGCCTAGGAACTCCAACAAATTGTGGCTAAAATTAGCACTTACAATGAGCTTCATACTCATTGAGTTACGAAGTTTTTGAAATCTAGGAACTCCCTCAAATCGTGACTCTAATTAGCACTTACAAGGAGCTTTATAGTCGTCGAGTTACGTAGGATTTGAATCCTAGGAAATCCCTCAAATCATGGCTCTAATTAACACTTACAAAGGATTTGAAGCTTAGGGACTCCCTAAAATCATGGCTCCACTTAGCAATTATAACGAGCTTCATACTCACCTAGTTATGAAGGATTTGAAGCTTATGAACACCTTCAAATTGTGGCTCTAATTAACACTTACAAAGAGCTTCATGCTCACCGAGTTACAAAGGATTTGAAGCTTAGGAACTCCCCCAAATCGCAAATTTATTTAGCATTTACAAGGAGCTTCATACTCACCGAGTTACGAAGGATTTGAAGCCTAGTAACTAACTCAAATCCTGGCTCTAATTAACACTTTCAAGGACTTTCATACTCACCGAGTTACTTATAAAAGATTTGAAGACTAGGAACTCCCACAAATCGTAGCTCTAATTAGCACGTAGGATTTGAAGCCTAAGAAGTCCCTCAAATCGTGGCTCTAATTAGAATTATAAGGAGCTTTATACTCTTCGAATTACAAAGGATTTGAAGTCTAGGAACTCCATTAAATTGTAGGTCTAATTAGCACTTGTAAGGAGTGTCATACTCATTGAGTTACGTAGGATTTGAAGCCTAGGAACTTCTTCAAATCGTGGCTCTAATTAGCGCTTATAAGGAGCATCCTACTCACTGAGTTACAAAGTATTTGAAGCCTACGAAGTCCCTCAAATCATTGCTTTAATTAGCAATTATAAAGAGCTTTATACTAGTCGAGTTATGAAGGATTTGAAGCCCAAGAACACCCTTAGAGCTTGTCTCTAATTAGCACTTATGAGGAGCTTTATACTCACCGAGTTACGAATGATTTGAATAATAGGAAGTCCCTCAAATTGTGGCTCTAAATGGCACTTATTAGGAGCTTTAAGCGCACCGAGTCTAGGAATTCTCTCAAATCGTGGCTCTCGCACTTAGATGGAGCTTCATACTCGCCAAGTTATGGAAGATTTGAAGCCTAGGAACTCACTCAAAGCTTGGTTGTAACTAGCACTTACAAGGAGCTTCATACTCAGAAAGTTATGAAGGATTCAAAGCCTAAGAAGTCACTCAAATCGTGGCTCTAATTAACACTTATGAGAAGCTTTATACTCAGCGAGTTACGTCGGTTTGATGCCTAAGAACTCCCTCAAAT
>JAUMHB010083546.1:0-11867 GCA_032359685.1 Pittosporum tobira
CAATTTAATTTAAATGATCATAATTGTTTAAAATTATTTTACTTTGCTTTTAGATCATCTTTTAGTTAGTGTATACTATAATGAATCTTAACTTATTATTTTGTCTTATAAAATGATGAATAAAAACTCATCGTTTTTGAAACATAAGGAATATTATTTTTGTTCCTTTTGAAAGCATAAATTTATTCTTTGTTATCCATCAATTGTCTTTAATATTATAAAAATACATTAATTTAAAAATATGTTAGATAATTAATAAATTATCATAATATGTGAATTATAAGTGTTATTTTTTAAGTTTTTGAATACGGTCATATTTATCATAATATTATATATTCATTATATATAATAAGTTAAACACGCATTATATATATATATATATATATATATATATATATAGTAGAATAAAATTTTCTAAATTGTTCATTTATGTTTCTATAATTTTCAAAGTTTTTCAAATGTTTCCAAAACGTTTTCAAACCATTTCTGTTTTTTAACCATCGGAAACATATTCTCGAAAACGAAACTTTGAACAATGCGCACCCCTCCGGGTTTAGACATCAACGACGCTCTATATAAACCAACCCCCAGACTGCATTCATCTCATCAACATCTACTTTTTCTCTCCTCTCACTTTTTCCTCCGCTTGTAATTTGAAGGTTCAAGACAACCCATCGATGGCGGCTCATGGTTTTCTCCTTGTGGCTTCACTTCTGCTTTCTTGCTTGGCTGCGACTTGCTATGCTGCCGGGACCTTCTCTTCCCTCCAGACAACTCTTGTCGTCACTTCTTCACCTACAGGAGGAGGTAACATATGTAAAAAATTAACAAAATAGTAATCTTATATATGTGCATGATATTTCTCAAAATAGAATGACTTTGTTACAAATAATAATATGAATTTGCAGTTCTGAAAGCCGGTGAAGATGAAATCACAGTAACATGGTCATTCAACAAGACCTTCCCAGCTGGGACAGACTCCACATACAAGACCGTAAAGGTTAAACTCTGCTATGCACCAGTCAGCCAGGTGGACCGGGCATGGCGCAAAACCAAGGATGAGCTCAATAAGGACAGGACCTGCCAACACAAGATTGTGGCTAAGCCATACACTGCCTCCAACAATTCTGTCACTTGGACCATAGAGAGAGATGTTCCTTCTGCAACTTACTTTGTGAGGGTTTATGCTTTTAATGCCGAAGAGCACGAGGCTGCCTATGGCCAAACAACTGACGCTGACAAGAAAACCAATTTGTTCGAGATCCAGGCAATCACAGGCCGCCACCTGTCGCTCGATATAGCATCTGTGTGCTTCTCTGCTTTCTCCATTGTGTCCTTGGCTGGATTCTTCTACATGGAGAAGAGTAAGGCAAAAGCAGCCCAACAAAAGTGAAGGGGGAATTTGATACAAGTATTTTATTTGGGTCTCCTCAAGGTCATCTTAAATCAGTCTAGTTGCAGAGGCTGTTATGGGGGATCATTAAACAAATCGTGTTGTAGTTGGATATGTAACAAAAGATAGGATGTGATGGAATTTGAAGCTTTACATATAGTATATGTTTGTTTGCTGTATACATATTGAAAGGATTATATATATATATATATATATGATGAATTTTGGGAGTTTTTTACAGCTAGCGTTAATTTACTACGTTCCCACAGATATCTATACGGCATGCAATTGATCCAGTCATATAAACATACTGTAATTTACAGAAGGAGAATACGAAGAAAAAGAAAAAACAGCCTAGCCTCAGCACAGTTCACACAAATCCTGATTTCACTATTATTCTCTATTTTAGGCCCGGGAAGTTTTCTTTAGCTGGCATCTTCTTCCAAGAAAGGTACCAGAATTTCTATGAATTTAAAAATAAGAAAGTCACCTTCCTATGTCCGTACATACATGCTGCAAGAAGTCAACGGAGTAGTTCTATATGTTAAGGAGCAACTGGAAATGACTTAAAAGATACGGACCCTCTACTGCTCTACTCGCAGACCCTAATTCTTTTATTTATTTTTTATTTTTTAAAAATGTTCATGACTCCTGAGTATCACGAATGTCTTTATAACTAATGATAATATATCTACGTCGAGTGTGTTGACGGCCAGATGGGATATTTCATCCAGTGTCCGTACAACAACTGTTTTCAAAGTTCAGCTCTTGCATGAGGGTGACAAAGTTGAATATAGATAATATTTCAGCTTAAATAAAAGTCCACTTGCCAAATTATCATAACATGAGTCACAACCAGCGATAGTCAATGGCTGCCACCATCAGAACAATAATAGATTATACTGATGGTCTCTTTCTCTTGTTATGTATCACTAGGATTTCAAATATAAGATAAGGAAGTCAACTGGAAGAAATAGATATTAGTATTTCACATCCAATGCATCTGCATATTGAACTTCTTCTGTTAGGTTTATGGTGACATAATGGGGAATCGTGTTACTCTTCTATTAGTGAACGAGTTACGTATACATTAAACAATTTAAGAGTGATATGCTTCAGGAGTGGCTGCAGTGCAACATTGACTTGAGTTCACAATAAAGAAGCCAAGATCCAAGATACCTGCCATACTTCAATTAAAAACTACAATCTAGACTATTTTAGAATCTTAGATGGGTGATACTAGAGAAGCAAAAAAGAAGAAAGTTACATATGACTACTAGATACATTCAAATGATTACTTAATAAATCATTAAGCATGATTGTGACTTCAGATCATAAGCTTACATAACTGATTATTTCCCATAGTTTGCAAAGCATGAAATACCAGTACAAACAGAAATGTAAATCCATACCAGATCCAGCCGAATGAAATTTATATATGATCTGATCACAAGAAGCGCCGATTGTTTTGAGCCCCTCCAAGTCTTTTGCCCTATGTAAATAATTGCTATCTAATACACTAATATAGACTCGCAATTTCCAGAAAAGGAACACCAACTGCTAGATGGTACAGGATAACATACTCTGGCAAATCAAGGAGTGAAAATCATGTCGGTGCTCTCCATTCGATCAGTACCAAGAAGTGATAACCGATTATCGAAAACATCTACACATCCAAAAGCATATGTGCCTGGAGGGCATTCTAGGGCTGCTTCTAGGACTCGATGGTGGACCCCATGGGAATCAATCGAGTATCCTCCTGTATGAGCATGTCCACCTAAGCAGACCTTCACACAATTATAATGATGTATGACTTCCATTACTTCATCAAAGTTCCACAAAAGTGCTTCTTTGGATGATGATCCAGGATCCAAAGGAAGATGACAACAAACCACCACCTTTTGATTTAATTTTGTTGCATCTTGTAAGACATGATCCAACCATTTCAACTGTTCTTTCCCAACCGCACCATTGAACATGAGGAACCTTCTCTCGAGGTTCACTAGCCCTTCTGGACTATTTTTGTCTGAATTTGGATTCTTCTCCCTAAGAAATCTTAAGGCCATCTCAGTGTTTGGATGATCCTCGGGCCAACCAATGGCACTGATGTCATACCCATCAAGAACTACAAATCTATATTCTGGGATAGGAGAAATATCGTAGTAAGCATGCCTGTCAAGAGCAGGAATCTTCAATATTGGAAGCAATTTGTCACGAGGGAGATTGTAAAGACAGTGATTTCCAATCATGTGGTAGACAGGGCCGTTGAAGTTCTCAAATTCATTAACTACTTTCTTAACAGCATTTAAGGACTGATCTTTGGAGCAAAACCCATCCACTATATCTCCAAAATTGACCACAAATTTGAGCTTCTCATGATTGTTGTTCCAGTTCTGGACTGCCCTTTGTAACACAAGAATGCTGTTACGATAATATCGTGGAACACCAAGGAATGAGCGCCCATCAGGAATATCAGCATATTGGACATCTGATATAACTCCGAATGAAAGAAGAGGGTTCGGTTGTGCACTCACTACTCCATTAGGAGAGCCCATTGCCACCTAGCATAAGAAACTACTTTTAATGATCAAGCCAAAACATATCAAGGATGAAATGTGCTAGCTCATATCACTTATGTTGCGTTTGGTTCCCATTACTTGTACTAACTTTTAGTAATGCATATAACCGCAACAAAGTTCTGATTTTTCATAACTTTTGGGAATTAATTATGCAACAATATTACTCGTAGGTTGGAAGGAAAGAACTTTAGCGATCAACATAAGTTTAAGTGAAAAGTAGCAGGAAAACAAAGTAGCAAGAAAACTTTTAACAATATTATGTGAATAGGTAAAAACCAAAACAAGAATCAGCTTTCTCTCTAATTGGAGTATAAGATAAATTTACATAAAGATATGACTCCAGCAAAGAAAAAAGAAACAAACTAACACACAACACAAAATGAGCACATCTTTTGTGGATGAGTAGTATACAAGTTAATCACTGCAATAACCTTATCGTGCAACTATCACTAAACTAAAACATGGGATATAAAATACTGAATAATTACACGGTTTACAGCGGTACTTTTTTTTTTTTTTTTTTATATTTTATTTTATGGACCGCAGGAGTATCGTCTAGTTCACTATACATTAGTGCCTTACATATGAAATTAGTGGGTGAATTATTCCAATCAAAAGAATTAACATTGTTAATATGTAGGTATAAATAATGATGGCAAAACGACTTAATCGAAAACGAAATATGGAATATCAACAAAAAGAATTCGAATTAGAAGAAAACATGAGAGATAAGAGAAGAGTGAGATCAATTTCATACCGGTGCCCTAAAACCGTATGAACCAGATTATCTTTTCCGGTTGATAGTAGGGAGATTGAGAGAAGGCGATTCGGGAACAAAGCAGCGATGGGATAGGAATTGGACAGTGGGCAGACGACGTCGTATCTCTCCTAGCAGAATCCGTCCGTTAGGCTTGATATGTGGTGCCGTGGTGAACTAAAACTTAAATAGTACTTTTTGCCGCGTGCCAGACGTTAAGTTTGATATCCTTGCCCAATTGAACAATCTGTCGGGCAATTGTCAACGTTGTGTGCGTGTGTGTGTGTGATTGTCTTAATTTTATCTAATTTTATTTATTTTAATCTGTTTTTAAATTAAAAATTTATAATTTCAATTTTAAATAATATAATGATACTAGTATAGTAGTCTGTTTTTTGAAATCATAATTTTACACACTTACGTATGATTTGTAAATACGTACATATAATAATGAGATAAAATTTACTACGTATCAACATTCCGGCTCTGGCACCAAGAAAACATACTACTCTAGTATTTTAAAAGCAAACCAGTAAGTAAACACTTCCAAAATAAAAAGTAATTTCTTCCGAAATAAAACAAAATGAAAGATCAAACTACCGTAAATCCAAAACTACAAATGACTTTCACCCACAACTGGGTACAAAAACTATATATGAAAACCAATACAGAATACTTCATTCTCCTCTAATCTAACATTTCATCAGCACAAGATTAAATGATAACTACTTGTGAGAAAGAAGGACGTATAAGCCAACAGGTGTACATATTGAAAAAGCTTTCATGCTTAGCAAAAATTACGAAAAAAACCTTGTCACGCACAAAACAGAGTCGTATCCCAGGCTTTCCCAGGGTTCTAATCTGCGCTAACCGAACGACAGTGGTCTTCCATTGCATGAAGGGTAAAGGATCTGACTAACGAGCTTTTCCGGTAGTCTTTTTGTACTCTGCAAGAACAAATCCAGTGAGCCCCTGAGTAATCTAAAATAACATGTATGGATCATAGAGAAACGCAAAGGTTAAGGAACTAACCTGGAAGTGTCTCATATGTAGAATTGGCTCACAACCAACTTCTGCAATTAGTTTCCCATTTGGAGTACGCAAACTGAACCTTCCAGCTTCATAGGCTGAAAGGTTATCTTTGTCATTTGGCAGGTTTCGGCAAACTTCAAGGAGCGATGATAGAGAATTCATCTGATACATCAAAAGAGGTCAAAATTGAGAAGCAAACCTTCAGTTACAGAACTTTGAAAATTAAAAGCTGAACAAAACATACAGACCTTCATGTAAGGACAGGATGCACAGCCACCGTTAATTGAACACCCCTCCCCACTTGCTACTCCAGGTATAACGGGGACTTTCATGAAATCTCCAACTTCACCCAAACTTGGGCCCAGAGAGGAACTGCTTGATGTTCTTGTCACCGACTCTGATGAGACAGGAAAGATGATCTCGACACTTACATTGGCTTCCATAGAGGACTTTGCAGAACCTAATAATTTGCGAACTAATGCAACAATAGAAGTCACCATTCCCGATTCTGTTCCCAACACAAACTGTAGATGGTCATTGACGTTTCTATCCAAAGCATCTTGTACTTTCTGTTTTATGAAATCTAGAATGTTTTGGGTAGACCCCACCACCCCCATTCCTCTTTTCTTTGCTTCCATAGCGAGGGAGAACATTTCACCGGGGACTTCAAAATGAGCAGTTAAGAATGCATCACAATACATATCATTTATCCTCTCCACTACCTCATGCCCAAAGAGGTGATGAACAATGCATGTTCCCTCCTGGCATAGAAAAATTAGTTAGCGAATTCAGAAAGTCTGAGCTGTTACATTGTACACACGCAGATTTTAGCCAAAGAAAAAACTCCCTGTTTTAATTTTTTGTTCTGCAAGTAATAAGACATGTGGTAATACGTGTAACGAATATCTCCTCCGAAATAAAAGCAAGCATGTATAACTGTGTAAGCGATTCAGCACTTCTGATATTTTTAAAACCAAACAAACCTATATAAAGGACTCTAAATTGCCAGTAAAAAATTAATGCATCAAAATACGAAAGATAATCCTGCAACTAAATGTCATAATCCCCACGTGTTAAAAGCAAAATAACCTGAAAATAGTGCAGGCGGGGCAGCAACGACTTAATTGAACTCTTGTTGTGCTTAGGATGTATCTCAGCAATTTCTTCATCACTCATTACAGTCATCTGTTTGAACAACTCCATGATGTTTGCACCCATGTAGGAATCAGGACCATACCATACGTTTAAGTTAGGTACTTCAGCAAATGCCTTAAGAAAAATAACCACATTTCGCTTGGATTAATATACTGAAAAAGAAAGGCATTTCCATGCATTTGGAAAGATGCCAGTAAGATGCACATTTATCACAACAATATAACATGCATGAGAGGAAATGGACCTGCAAGATGGTTTGCACGACATTAGAAGAAGTACAGGTTATAGTTGGTACAAGTTCATGAGCATGAGCTTTTGTCTCTAGAGAAGTGTTTATGTAGACAACATGCAAAGAGGGAGAAGAGACAGAAGCTACTGCTAGATAATCCACATATGCAGGACTAGAAGCAGCATCAGCCAAGGAGCAACCGATGCGTTCATCGGACATCCTGTAGACGCCAACCTGCAAGTAGTGCACTAATATTAGATATGCCAAAAATAGTCACCAGCTTGGAGCTTCAAAATTTCAAGGGCGGTATGGCATAACAATAATTGCATCTTAGCTTTTTTGGGTGGTGAAGAGGTAGCAATGATGTTTACCTCTGGGAAGCCGCCCTGATCAAGGATTGCACGCACATTTTCTGACATGAAATCTACACCCAAAACTGTAATATATTCGCACCCCTCTTTTGCCATTTTGACAGCCATATCAGCCATAACCAACGAGTCCGATATATAGATGTGAGGCCACAGTTTCTGTGCAGCAGTGAGAACACCTTGGACCTCAGGATCCATGTAAAAATGTGCAACAACACCAATTTTCTTCTCCTTTAGCAAATTGGCAAGTTCTTGAACTTGTAAGTCCTCCGGAAACAAAAATCGTGCCTGCAATTAAACTACAATGAAACTTAGAAGTCTTAAACATTGAGTTTCGCATGAGATCTAGCTCTTAATAATTTTCAAGTAATTCAAAACGGAATATAATCCATTACCCTCCAGTTGATACCAACCACAATTAACAATAATACACTTGCGAAGCCCGGCCAGTTGCAATTGATGAGATCATATTAAGCATGAAGCTAAATCACACGGACCTCTCCAATATCACATTGTTTTCTTAAACTTGACAATTCTCACGTATCATTTTCTATCTTCAGCTTAATTGAACTTTTCAGACGTGAAAGCTTGTATTGTGGCACATCGTACCCCTGAAGTTCCTATTGTGTGCAAATTTTCATTATTTTGGTACCAAATAAGTGGCTGTGGACCCTGAAAATCACAACTGACTTACAGTGGCTAAGTTTAGTTGCTCACATCTGCTTAGAAAGCAAATGGAATTTTGTAATGTGATTCTCACCTGAATTAAACGAAGTATCATCACATTGATGTTTCCCATTTCTCTGTCATTCTCAACTGGATTGTCACTAACTGGACTCAAGTGCCAAAACTAAGGGCCATTGTCCCAACCGGAAATTGATAGGACAATTGTGCCAAAACATAAAAAATTATTGGGACAAAAGGACAATTTTGATAATAAGGACAAGGAAAGGATCCCAGTAACAACTCGACAACACTAGCAAAAGCTGTTAAGCTATGCAGTTGGGTTGAACTTCAATGGAAATTAATTATATTCTACATGTTTCCTGTGTCCACAACTTCTGTGTGCATCCTTGTTTCTGTGTTTCTGTCACAATTATCAAGTTTCTCCAATTTAAAAATCAACTAGAAGTCAGAAACATGATATTCTGAAAATGAAAAGTTAAAGCATTCTTTTTGCCCTATGATTAATTATAACCTTGTATTAATTGCCTCCTACTGATTCCATTCTATAAATCTAACAAAAATATTTTTTTTAAGGGAGTCATAGAATCACACCTGAGCTTCGGCATAGCTTCCTTTTGCATGTATACCCTCGGCCGTCACAATCAGGGATGGAAACAAGTGTCCCAGCGGCTTCCCCTCCCGTTGGGCCACCAAAACCTTTGTTCTCTTCTGCATACTGATCAAAACATTATACCAAGTATTAACCCTAGAATTCTGCAAACCCGAAATGCTCAGTGCCGCCAAATCATCTGTTTTCAAACTCAGCACCTCGTCCGGCGCTGCTCCGTCCAAAATCCAAACCAAACACGCACAAAACCCCCTGCTTATCTCCGAATCACTGTCCGCCTGAAATCTCATCCTTCCTTGGCTATCTAATTTCGCGTGGAGCCATACCTGAGTGGTACAGCCCATAACTCGATTAGAAGTGACTTTTAAGGTCTCATCCAAGGGCAGGAGCAGAGAGGCGTAATGCAACAAGCGTTTTACGCGGTCTATTGGCTCCGAGAGAGATTGAAATTCCGCAACAAGGTGGCTGAGCTTGGTTGGGGAGAGATCAGTCGCCAGAGATGGAGGCGAAGTGACGGCGTAGCATGCAAATGTCGTTGAAATAGGATTTTTAAGGTTAGATTTGAGAGGTGAAGGAGGGTTGATATCGGAAGTTGGTGTTTGGATGGATTTGATGATAGGGTTGGAGAAGAAGGTGAAGGTAGAAGGAGAGAGCCTGCTAGGGTTAGGGTTTAGTTTTGGGAGTTTTGCGAACAAAGAAGAAGAAGCTGAATTCATGGCTGCGGTTGCAGATTCCATAGCCGGAAAGTTGAGCGATAACAGGCAAAAGTTTCGGCCTTTCAGTCGGGAGGGAGGGAGAGAGAGAGAGAGAGTTCCTCGAAAAGTGAAAAGGAGTGAGAGAGTCACGGATGGATGGGGCGAGGGATGGGGGGAGGGAGGGAGGCTGCAGAGCCTTTTATCAAAACACAAGGTGGAGAAGAAAATGAAGCAATACAGAATATTACAGAATGCGGCCCTCCACACGCGAAAAGGAAAAGAAACGGGTAGGAAAATTAAAATTGGCAAGCGCTAGTAACTGAAATAGAAAGAAATGGGTAGGAAAATTAAAATTGGCAATATTTTTTAATACCTAAAATATCAAAGAATTTATTAGTTCTACAGTTATTTATGTATTTTATATTTCATAAATTTAGTGACGGTTATTTGTTGAAATTGATAATAAGTATAAAAAAAAATTCGTTAAACAAACTTATTTTATTTAATAAAAAAATTTAACTCTTAAAATAAATATTTAAATTATTTAAATATTAATAAATTTATTAAAACTCTACCCAAAAATACCCAAACGTTCATAAAAAATTTTAAAAAATAATTGTACGCATATCCATTAATAAACCTTTGATACATCGGTAGCCACCCATAATCTCCCCACTTCAAACCTTAAAAAAATTTAAAAAAAATAAAACAAACACATATTAACTTATCTTTTTTAAGCATTAAACCACCAATTATAGAGAAATTGGTAATAAATATATTTTAAAAAAAGAAAATCTTACACATATCCACTTAGGAAAGTGGAACGATCCTTGAAATTTTGTTTGGCTGACTGTTTTTCTTTTGGCATTGTCGCATCGTGGACAGTCAATTTGGGACGACGCGGAAAAGAAACTGTCAACTTTGGGAGACGCCATATATTCGTTCCTTCTTAAAAGGAAAAAATAATTTTTTTTATCACTACCTAATTTTTAAAATAATTATTAAATTTAAAAAAATTTAAATTATTTAATTTAATCTAATTATATTTTTAAATTGGTTACTCTCTCCAATTTTTTTTTTATTTAGTTATTTTTTTTTAATTATGTCTATACAAGTGTTGACATAGAGTCAACTTTAATATATAGCGAAGATATGACGCTAACATAAAATCATATAATAACAACCAAAATTAAAAATTGGAATATTTTCATTATTGTGTCTTTTTTTTATATAATCAAATTGAAAAATCATCATAACTCTTTTATCAAAACATGACAATTTTTAATTTTATTTTTTTGTGTTGAATTAGAAAATCATTATAGCTCTTACTGAAAACAATCATTTTTTTCATTAAATTGAAAAATCATCATAGTTCAAACAACTAAAAACATCAAAAGCATAAAACATATAAATAAAATATAATCCAAAAAAATATTTTCCATAATAGAGTAAACTATCCAAAAACAAAACAAAAATTAAAAATGGTTCTTTTGATAATAACTATGATGATTTTGCCAATTAAATGAAAAAAAAAATTATTTTTTATAAGAGCTTTGATAATTTTTCAATTTAATAAAAAATAAAATAAATTGACAATTTTTTTGTGTCAAATTGAAAAATCATCACAGTTCTTACCAAAACTACCAAATATTTGTTTTTTGGATTTTTTATTTTAATTTTTGGATAGCTTATTCTGTCATGGAAAATATATTTTTTTGATCATATTTGATTATATTTTTTATAGTTTTGAAGTTTTTGGTTGTTTGAGCTATGATATTTTTTAATTTAATGGGAAAAAAAATTTAGAAAAAATAACAGAGTGAAAACATAATTGGAGTAAAGTAACCAGTTTGTAAATGAAATTGGAATAGAATAACCAATTTAAAAAATTTTTGACTTCGATAGCTATTTTAAAAATTAAATATGAGTACAGTGATAAAAAAAATTATTATTCCCCTTAATAAAATATATTCCACCGAGAATGATACACCAACCGTCCCATAATAACATAATTAATTATAAACTTTCCAACCGTCCCATAACATAATTAATTATAATCTTTTATGTATATTTAAAAAAATTATGTTGGTTATTATTTAAAAGTCTAAAATATTATATATAAAAGAGTGATAAATTTGAATAGTAGAAAAATTTAGAGATAAGTAAAATTAATTTTATCATTTAATTTTATTAATTTTATTAAAAGTAATATATTACAAATAATATAAAACATTTAAGAAAATATCGGTGAGAAGGAGAGGGTATGTACTAAAAAATAAATTATTAATGAGGAAATATAATTATGTTATCAACTTCTCTTCTAGTACTCTCATGTCTCAAAAAATTTGAATTTTTTGATTAAATT
>JAUMHB010083557.1:0-11866 GCA_032359685.1 Pittosporum tobira
CTCTCTCTCTCTCTCTCTCTCTCTCTCTCTCTCTCTCTATATATATATATATATATATATATATATATATATATATACACACGCATCTATCTATCTATATTTATTATTTATTATTTCTTTATTTTAGCTCTTAGTGCCGAGGATCGTGCTGGTCTTGTACATTCCCTCAAGGTGATTATGTACTCTTAAGTATATTTATATAAATATTTAGGTGTGATAGATTTGTGGGTTTTGATTGGAATTGATTTTGGATAATGATTTTCTTTAAATTAACTGTAATCGGCAATTTTATTGCAGGATAAGCTTCAAGATTTGGCGGGAGACCATCCTGATTTCCTGGACACCCTGTCCCCAGTTGTTAGAAAGCGTGTTGATGTCCTGAGGGAGATCCAGGTTTCCACTAATAGTTTTAATGTCTTTGCAGTTAGACTATAAGGATTTATTTTGGGAGGATTACACTATTAAGATAAATTTTTGTATTCAATATAACCGTGAATCTTGTAAACTATCCAGAAGGATTAAAACGTTTATTGGTTCCAGTTTTAAAATGAATCTCCTCAAATTTAAATTTTAGAATTTCACAAATTGATTAGTAGAATTCAAAAATGAAATCATTTTGTGGAACATAGGGAGTATATTTGTAGTAGTTTTCTTAATTTAGAGTTTCCGTTTTGTACTTGATTTTACCACTAACAAAAGCCTATATTGAAAATTTTTGTATGGTTATTTCTAATATTCTGATACTTTGTGGTTATTAATGTGGTCTGTGCTGCTGATATCTTTTATCTTTTAAGTCAATTTTGAAATGAGCTTTAAAAAGTACGTTTTGAAAGGTGCATAATGTTTAAAGAGCTCTGAAAATATAGCCTTTTGTGCTGGAACAAGTTTATCACATAAAAGCAAAATGATGAATATTCCAAAAGTACGTAAAATCAATTGATAATGCTGCAAATTTCTGGGTTTTAACCAGTTACATTAACATTGTTTGACTAGTCACACCTCATAACTGGAGGCCACTTCTTCAGCTTGAAGGCAAAACTTGATTAATGGAGAGATCAACTGGGAGAAATGTTGGTCATTTGTATTCTCTTTCACACAAATTTAGGACTCATACTGATGCCTGCTCCAGGAAGAGTCTCATTTGTGTTTTTCTTTTACAAAGCATATTACAGCTTGCCGAAGTCACACTTAGACATGACATTGGATGTCATTTTTATGAATATTATTGTGCAGACTAAATTAAAATTCTCAATTGTAAATTAAAATTGAAATGTTCAATGTAAATACGATTGAACAAATTAGTTGTGGTCCGGGATTAAAACACACTTAAGGAAGTCACGTGAGACTCTTTTTGGGATTGAGGTATTAGTAAATATAAGCTTAAAAGTTTCGATAGAAATAGACACTCTAATCATATGTTCCCTGTTGAATGGGAGCCATTGACTTCTATTATAATCTATAATAAATTTGTTAGCTTGAAATTTTACTTTTGTATATGCTGCTGTTATTCCAATCACGAGAATGGTGCTATAGTAGGCAACTTTGTTTAAAATTCTACGTGTTCTGTCATCAAAGGCATTGAGCTCCACGATGTTGCTGTACCTTCTGAGTGCTTATGTGGCTGTCTATGTGACTGCTTCTTCTTGGGCCAGAAATGTTCCACTCTAAGACTAAACGATTTTCTTTTTTGGGATAAATTACTAGAATTAATTTAAATATGATACTTGATGATTGATCATCCATCTCCTTCTGCTTGACTCGTTAAAGAATGAGCTGAGAAATACAGTTCTCATTTTATGATGTTCTTTTAGCTTCTTATCTTCTCGTGTCTTCTGACACTTTCCCATTCCAGGGTGAACACAATGAACTGGAGGCAAAGTTTCTTGAAGAAAGGGCAGCTCTGGAAGCGAAGTATCAGAAGCTGTATGAGCCACTGTATACAAAGGTGTGGCACCCTTTATCTTTTTTTGAACCACTTCACTGCAAAATCACCGCTCAACATAACGTCTGTGATGTGGCCTTTGCTTGGTGCTTGCTAACTTATGTGAACTAAAGCACATTTCTTTCACTGACTGTAACTCCGTAAGGGTTGTAACTGGGAGGGGTAGTCAGGATGGGTTTTGACTCTTTAAGTCGGCAAGGTGAGCTTTTTACCAGGCTTGACTTGACCTCTGGGATACCTCAACCAGAGCTCAGTCCAAGAAGAAAAACTTAGGAATCTCAGGTTGTCAGAGTTGTAACTAAATTTAGTTATTTAACTTATCTTTGTTCAAATATTGATTTTTATTCAGCAGTATCTGAAGAAACTGGATAAATTTTGCTAGCTTTAAACTCCATAAGAAAACATCTGCATGCAAAGAAAGTCGACTCAAGGCCACAATAGATTGAGTTCAGCGTATTGTGGGAACTTTTATTATTTCAACACTAACTTCAACACCTAATTATCATAATAAATTAGGTGTCATCAGAAATCTTTAAATTCAAAATATATGAATAATTTACCCAAAAAAAATAAAAAATGAATAACAAGGATCTTTAAGGATTCATTTGTATTTCTTTTTTCTTTTTTTTTGAATACGTGGTATTCATTCATATTTGTATATATAAATCTTACAAGTTACAATATATAGTTGGATTCAGGTCAAAAGTATATATTGCTACCTTATAAAACGCTGAAACTTAGTTTTGGAGTCCTAGGTGAACCCAGTATATTTCCTGGGCTGAGCTTGCGAATGTTTTCATTTGCCCCAGCCTCGGCTGCAACCAGAGTTGTCAGGAAAACTTCTTTTATTATTATTATTATTATTATTATTATTATTATTATTATTTTTTTTTTTTTCTGGAGGCCAATGATGTAGAAATAGCTAGGCAGGCCTAGGCAGCTGATTATCTTTCGATCGTATATACTTTTATATATACTACTCGTATAATACATAGTCGATGTAAAGATTTTAAATTCTACATGAAAAATTACTAGAAAAACAATATTATAAAAAAAAAAAAAATTTATTTGAAGCACTGTAAAGCTTCATAGCCTTCATGATGTGGTAGAGGACTAATTCCACCTAGTCGGGGCCTAGGCGCCTAGCCAAGTCGAGCTTGTAGAGTGCCGTCTTGGGGCTAGAAGGATGTCTAAAATATTGGAGGCACCTGCAAACTCTACGCCTTGGGTCTGTACTACGTAACCCCCAAGCCCAACCTGAGTTTATGGAGTCTTGAAATTATGACCTCTACTTACTGGATGCTTACCCAAATGGTATTAAGGTACCTACTAAGTTACAGAAAAAAATAACATGGTCTTGAATCGTGTTTTGGCAAATCTATCTAACTTTGGGGATCTACAACTCTAATTTGTTATTTACTATAGTTTTATCTTTACATGATGACATATTCATTGTGACAAGTAAGGGTTTAAAAGGAAAAAGCTTTCTATGATGGTTCAGTCCTCAGACTTGAGAGCTGAGTCCAAACTTTCCTATACTAGTGTTCTTAAAAAGGAGAGTGATAAACTGATACATAACTAATATTCTATTTATAGATTCTGTACTTATTGAAAGGAATCGATAAGTACACTTGGAAACAACTCAAAACATTTAAATAATTATCTCAAGCAAGCCATCCATGATATTTCGATTACGTGGTATACTGCGGAACCAAAACTATCCACGTTAGCATTGCTGGCAACACTACAGGTGGCTTATAACTAAGTTACAACAGTGTATGTTTCTATTTCATGACTGATTGTGCTGCTGAAACTCATTTTAGGAATTTTCTAGTTATTATAATTATTATCTTCTGTAGTTGGGCTTCATAGTTTTCTTGATCACCTGCAGCGATATGAAATTGTGAATGGCCTCGTTGAAGTTGAAGGAGCTTCGGATGAGGGTTCAGATAACCAGAAACTTGATCATTCAACTAGAGGTATTTCTGAGTATTGACTTTTACTGACGTGTTTAACGAATTTCTGGAAAAATAAGAAATTATTGTCACTTGCAGAAAAAGGTGTGCCAAATTTCTGGCTCTCCGCAATGAAGAATAATGAAGTACTAGCCGAGGAGGTATGGAATGGAGCACATCATGGACCTTTTCCTTTTCTTCTTCCAAAGTAGTTGAATTGATACTTAATACTTTTCTGTTTTACCAACCCAGATTTCGGAGCGTGATGAAGAAGCTCTCCAGCATCTTAGAGATATCAAATGGTGTAGGATTGATGGTTTGAAGGGTTTTAAGCTTGAGTTCTTCTTTGATCCAAATCCTTATTTTAAGAACACTGTGTTGACAAAAACATATCACATGATTAACGAGGACGAACATATTTTGGAAAAGGCAATAGGGTAATACTACTCGAGTCCCTTTAATGATTCTTCAAAGGTTCTGCTCATGTGTGTCCAAAAAAAAAAGAAAGAAAGGTTCTGCTCATAGTGTTACTTATTTTACTTTGTATTGGATCAAATATCTTGCAGAACAGAGATTGAATGGTTCCCAGGGAAAATCTTGACTCAAAAGATTGTGAAGAAAAAGCCAAAGAAGGGATCGAAGAATTTGAAGCCAATCACAAAAACTGAAGATTGTGAAAGTTTCTTTAACTTTTTCAACCCACCACAAGTTCCCGAGGATGAAGATGATATTGACGAAGAAGCAGTAAGTTTAGAATTATTCCTGATTTAAGAAGTCAGCAAAAACATCCCTTCCCGTCCACCCTGCCCCCCATTTTTCATTTATTCATGATCGATGAATATTTTCTATGTTATATCAACAGGCTGATGAGCTCCAGAATCAAATGGAACAAGATTATGAAATTGGGTAAGTAGTCTGTATACTAGTTCTTCAGTTTTATTGGAATAAGGGAATTGAGGTGCAAAATAAGGTTTATAAACTGCTAAACTAAATATATGTGGTGATGTTTGTTGGCAGCTCAACCATACGAGATAAAATCATTCCTCATGCTGTCTCTTGGTTTACCGGGGAGGCTATTGAGGAGGTAGAATTTGAAGGCATCGGAGATGGAGATGAGGAGATTGATGATGATGATGATGATGAGGAAGAGGACGTTGAGGATGATGAAGAGGAGAATGAACGAGAGGATGAAGAGAAAGGAAGCAACCCAAAAAAGGTATTTAATTTGTATGCTAGGGGTCAAATTAGGGGATATTAAATTGTTAAAGATGAGGAAGATGTAGAAGTTCAGGATTGTTTTAATGCATGATCCTGTTACTATTATGCCATATATGTATGTGTGCATGTGTGTGTGTGTTTACATTATGCATTGTGGTCTTAATCATCAATTGTTTCTTGCATGCAGAAGAGTGGAAAAGCGCTAGATGAGGTAGATTAGCAGGGTCTTCGTGCTCTCGGCTCCAAGCAATATTAGTTTGAGATTGGGATGGAATCCATTTGCTGTTATCATGCGGTGCTTCTCTTTCCTTCAACATATTTTTCTGGTTTCACTATCCGGCACAAGGCATATTTCCTTTACTATTTTTTGATTTTTTATTCTTTAGGTGGTTTTTGATTTTTCCTTAGTTTGCCAATGGCAGCCTAAGGCCCCTTTCCGCTGGCGTGTTATTTTCTTTTGATTTGTTCATTTTCCGGTGTTCCACAGTTTGGCTGTGTTTGAAAGGAATGTTGAACAAGAAATATGGACATCATTCAATAAATGATTATTGGTTTGTTGTTGTGAAGCTTTGATCTACTTTTAGAACCAACAATCAAATAAATTGTTGATGATATTCGGGTATATATTTTGCTTTGATGAATTTGTAAATTGGCAGCCCCTGTGCCATATCGGGTGGCTTTCAGGCAGACCGTAGTCTTAATCTTAAATCTTGTAAAGAGGAATATCGGCATTAGCTAGCATGCGCGCGCGCGCGCGCACACGCACACACATATATATATTAGAAGCATAATTAATAGAATCGGACAATAATTTGAACCGGTTGAGCCATTGGTTAAGTGGTTCAACAGTTGATTTAACTTTTTGATTTGGATTTTTAATATTAGCGACACATTTTATCTAAAAAATAATAATATACTTTATACAGTCGCATATCTTATCTGAAAAGTTAATGATTCAATGTCCTATATTTAGTAAAAAAATTGTTACAATTTTCATTTAATTCATAAACGATCGAGCATTCTAGAAATAAAAGGAGAGTTATTCTATAGTTCAAGGATTTTTTTAAAATTTTAATCAATTCAATGGCTTTTTTTAAAAATGCGGATGTTTCAAAAGATTCTATGCGATTTAATTTTACATCCGGTATTTAAGTCTTAGACAACCAGGTACAATATGATTAATTTTACATCCGGTATTTAAGTCTTAGACAACTGGGCACAATATGATTATGATAATTATAATTAGAAGAACCCAAAGGTTAACTTTAGCTACTGATCTATGACTATAGTTAGAAGAATTCAGAGGATAAATTTAGCTACTGATCTAGGACAAAATCGAAGCTTACACAGACGCTTGAGACGAATCAAATCCTGTACCAAAATTAAAACTTGTGCACTTCTCCGTGTATGATATTTCTTTGCGCTCTACAAAAAAAATTATTTGTCAATTTCTCGTAGTCTAATTTTTATTCATCGTAATGTAAAATATCAAAATTTTCTCAAAATTCCTAATACATCTTCATTATCATGCTACTACAAGTAAATCATCATTTCATTTATTAAATTTAGAGGTAGAAATGCCGAAAAAAGAAAGTTTAGTATTTGTAGAGTTTTCATAATAAGTAACTAGAAAAGGAAAAAAGTAGTAGTCATGGTTCGAAAGAAAGAATCTGACTAGATCCTGCATTTTTATTCGTCACCAAAAAATCAAGGAGTATGGTATCATAAATCTACTCAATTCTGCCGCTACAAGATTTTAACTTATGTGTGGCGTTTTCCTGTTCTACTCTAAACCTTTCCTCGAAAATGTAAAAGCAGAGGAATAAACCATTTCCTCCTACAGCCTACCCCAGTCCATGAACTTCTTAACCTCGTCATACAAAACCAAAATGGCAGCCGCTCCCGTACTCCTAAACACATTCGAAAGGGCCCCACGGTAAAATGAAGTCACCCCCTCTGTCCTATAAATCTTCCTCCAGCACTCTGCGGTGCTTTTGTATATGGGCTTTTCTAGGCCTGATTGCATCATCATTCTCCTCCGAACAGTATCCAATGGATATGACAGCAGCCCGGCGGAGGTGGTGACCGCCTGAGCCACCACCCATCTCTTCCACAATGCCGCCTCAACTTTTGAATTTTCCGACATTTTTTCTTTTATGGTATCAAAACCGCCAAAGTAAAGGCCTCGATGAACAACCATCCCATGCAGAGATGCCGGGAGTCCTCTGTAGATTCCTCGGATGCCGTCCATTTGTCGTATGGTACGGAGGAAGTGGCAGATGCCTCGGAATTGACGAGCCTCACCTCTCCCAAGGTCGGCTGCTAAGCGGGTGTGTGCAATATCGAGAGGGTAGATGATTATCAGTGTCGTACAACCAGCTGCGGACCCAGCAATGAAGTTTGCAGATGAACCAGTAACAAAATGTCCCTCTTGAAAGAATCCACTGCGTAGGATGTTCCTGTAGAGATCCTGAAAAAAGGGAACTTAGTAAAAAGTCAAAACTTCAACATTTTATCTTACTAAATTTCAGCATGAAACATATAAAGACTAATATTGCCTTTATTCGAGAAGTATTCTTTCTATATGAATCTGTTCAGTTGACTCAGAATGCCAAATGCAGATAAAGTGTAAGGTTTAGCAGAAATCAAAAGTAATCCACAGTTTACACTTATTTTCAAACAGTATCTTTGGCACTATTTTTTTGTCTTCTTATTCCTATTTTGTAAATACTCTTTGCCATCATCTAGAAACTAATTCCAAATACAATCAATTGAGCAAGTAATACCTCCTTTCTAATTGAAATGATCCAGACAACAAATAAAGGCCTCCCCAATATAATTTACATTGTGTCCTTGTACAAAATCATTCTCCCTTTCATTTAAAGGGCTTGTGTTTCATGGTTGGCATGGAACTTCAAGTGGCAGTTATAGCAATTATGCATTTGAAAAAGCTACACTTTGATGGTCTCTTAGACAATTCGCACATATACGCATGGATTAGGAGTGTAATCACAGCTCAAGAGAGAAAGTGGTCCCGCAAAGATAGGCCTCTTTATTTGGTTTGTGTGTGTGTTTTTGTTGTTTCTGGGGTGGTTTTTTTTTTTTTTTTTTTGGGGGGGGGGGGGGGGGGGTGTGTTTTGGTGTATAATTTATATATACTCAGTAAGCAAATGAACAGAACAAAAAACTTCTCTTTTGAAATTGTGAAGAAAATTCCTGAGAAGGCTCTAGGATGTTGAAATCATTGAAAGTGGTTCGACCGTTTGAGTATGCATAGTTACCGTTTCAATGTATATCAATGAAAAGAGTAGGTCTATCCTTGTCGCTTTCACTGCTGTTGCTAAAGTAGCAGCAACACTAGTTTGTCCTGTTATTCTAACAGCGCGTTCTAACGCATAAAACCAATGGAGAGTTGACTGACTTTACTACATTCAACAAGAGGAGGAAACTTAGGACACACCATTCTTTCGTGCTGCTAATATTACTTTCTGCTGTTTAAAATATAGAATCAAAACAAGGTTGTCAGCTAATATGGCTTATAAAGTGGATAAGGAGATGAGATAACGCCTCTGTAATCATTGTTGTTATCGCCATATATCTATACCATTGTCAAGAGAGCTACCTCTGTGATGTTTCCATAAATTATCCCTTCCCTTATTCTTTTTCTGTGTTCATGACATTTGTATGTCCGTGTGCTGGAGCATGTGTCAGCCTCCCAAATTTCCTATACTCCCCAATCACCTACTTTGTCATTTTACCCTTTTTAATTTTCCTAAACGAAAAAGATATTATGTTGATTATCAAAGACTTTTACTTGCCATATCATTAACTACTTGTGCAAATTTTTTCCGTACAAGTTTATGTTAACTACCTTATCCCCGTATACAAAATAATTGCGTAGAACCATGAAAGTACACCCTTAATCAGGAAAAAAAAAGGTGTTCTACTTCATTGTAAGTTTCATACAAATGCTACTACTCTTACTGGACAGAGGGATTGTTATGCAAGCCCAGGAAGGGAGGACCACTAGGCCAGTAGGCCCAGCAACTCACCACTATACTAATATGCTGAAGCAGTTTTCGCTGTACCAACAATTCTATAGGCCTAACCGAACTCATTGATGATTCAGTGTAAGCTAACTAGTACCAACACCACAACTAAACAATGCTGACGTCAGACAGTTCAAAATACTGTTACAAGTAACTAATACAACAGGCTAAGAATAAAAACTATAGGATGCTGGAAACGATTCTACCAAAAACAAGGCACTGGTGATCAAATTCTAGACAGATACTGTTTGACCTTTTTCTTTTGAGGAGAAATTGACTATTGTTTAATGATACCTAAGCTAAGATACACTAGACGTGGGACTATAAGACACTTATATCTTTCTTTTGGATAGATGTAAATAAGTCAAGAGGAGGAACATTAAATGTCTGCAAAATATATCGGACTCTTCACTGAACGAACCAGGTGGTCAAAGTTGCTGCAATACATATGTATGCTATTAGGACGTTAACAGTGCAGGGTGGTTGCTTAGTCTCGTTATTGAGTAGATTGTATAGAGTCCCTTCACTGGATAGGTTCAGATATAGGTGTAGGTCTTTTTGTCATCTGGATATTTTTGTACACTTTTTGTGTACTTTGGCAACATCCCTTTTTGCTGATTGTGGACAAATGTGATAGGGATGTTATTTCCACAATGTTGGTCCCTCAAATGAATAGTAAGGCCCATCTTCATATGAGAGAGGGACTTGTGGGGAAAAAAGTCCCTTCCATGCCATTTATAGCTAACATCTGCACTACCTCAAGGGAAACTTATCTACCCGAAGCATCATAATCACTGACACATCAGACAGACTACTGTCTTCATGCCCCCACAATATCATCCATACGCAGGCCCATGCCATTCTACGAAGCTCTGGACTAACTCAGTTTACAACTCTATGAAGTAGTTTTCTACAAATTTTCCTATCTACAGTTTTGTCAATCCAAACCAGTGATAGCACTGATATTGGCGAGTTCTCAAGTTGGTTAAAACTAGTTATGTCTCAAGATGCCCAAAAAACTGAAGAAAGGTCTGCAAGTTACACAAAAACCGTGTTCTAGCCTATAAATCATGTTCCACAAAAAAGCACAAAAAATTGGAAATACCCATATATCCAAATCAAATTTGAATTCCCACCCTTAAATTCAAGACACACGTCAACATAACACCTCCTTTCACATTAAAATGAAACAAACCACATAAACATACACCACCACATAAATTTGCACAACACCAAATATTCTTGAATCCAAACCACATGTAAAAACATAAAAATGGCATAAAATATGAACAAATAGGTACCTTGAGGGAGAAATTAAGGGCAACCGACGGGTAATACCGAAGAACACTGCTACCATTGCCTCTCCAAAGAGAAACAATCCCTTCTTCCCTAACAATCCTGATAATACAATCAAACATTCCCTTGAACCTCTTATGTGGGCCAGCAAGAATGGCAATATTGCTCTCTTGGGTCTGCAAAAGAAGCTTTGCCCTCTCAATTGGGGCAACAATGGTGTGCACCATCCCACCCATGACAGCCCCAGCCATCAGATCTCTGTGGAAATTCGTCCACCAGTTCGCGTGCACTGCTGATCTTGAGTACCCATTTGACCTTTGTCTCGATTTAGGGACACCAATACTCTCCTCTCCCTCTTCCTCCACAGCCATCTCTTTTCAAAACTCTTTCTTAGATTATATGAATGTATAACTTATGGGTACTTTCTTTATTCAGTTATTTTTGGGTTTTCTTCATTTCTAATTTGGGGAAGTAAACATATGATTTTCTTGATTATTCGTGCCTTGTGTCTATCTACAGACGTTTGGGATGCTCTCTTTTATTTACGCGACGAAAATTCACACCACGGGTTGTTTTCAGATGATTTCCTGATCGGGAAACTCTATTGAGAGATGCTTCTACTTTAGAAAGTTGCCTCTGAAACAGAATAGAAAGAGTACAGATGCCGTGATATGGCTTCGAGTTTCAACAACCAACCCCATCTATTTTGTTTTGAACTTTCCTTCTACTTCGATGGTGTTTTCTTTTTCCCTTTCTCTTCCCCTTGTTTTACGATTATCGCTTTGCAAATAATTGAAATAATTTGTTACTATATATTTCAAATTTCAAAATTAAAATTAATTATATTATTTTGAACGTTTTATAATTAGAAATAAAGTTTTATTTTAGAATACTAAAATATTATTTAACTAATTTTTTTTTTCATGTCAAGCCTCCATCCATTAATCTTTTTTTGTAAACATTTAATTATAAATATGGATTATTTATACAAATTGTCATTCCATAAAAAGATATCTATACGTTTAAGAAGTCACGACAAATACAAAATATTATATTTTGGAATGTTGTATAATTAAAATTTTAAAATAAAATAATATTATTTTATTAAAAATATGTAATAAAATATTTTTTTATTAAAAATAATAATCTTATAAAATACATCATATTATATTTATATTTTCTTGTAATTTTAAACATAAAGGGTATTATTTTTTTCAATATCTTGATAAGTCATGAGAGACTTCTACTAAATTCAACGTCCTTGATAGAAAAGTTTAGGCTTAAAAGTTTTTTGACCATGTGTTGTTATCACTTTTAGACATTGAACGTTGAAATTTTTTTTTTTTTGAAATCGAACCTCAATGTTCGTACATTTTTTGAAATTAAACCTTCCGACGAGTTCAATT
>JAUMHB010083579.1:0-11861 GCA_032359685.1 Pittosporum tobira
TGAGTCTCTTATACAAGTTGCAAACCACAAGACAAGGCTGCTTAGTTTGGGCCATCAATGACAGCATCTTTTCATCTGCCTATCGAGTCACTGGATCACCAAGGGACCCAACTAAGTTTTTGCTCATTCCACGGTATAACTTGAAGATATGAGGAAGCACTTCACTTTCTCCAAATAAATTAACCTAGATCTGTATGTATTTTTTTATTTTTTTATTTTATATATTTATGAGTCTATTTCTAAAATTTAGAGTTGGTACTACCTTCCTTCCAAAATAGAAATTTTTATTTCTTTTTGGAACTTTATAAAATTAGAGATATATTTTTATTTTAATACCATAAAACACTATGATATTTCAAATTTATCACTTTATATATATAATTTTACATCATTTTTAACAAAAAAAAAAAAAAGTTATTTAAAAAATATTTTTTCTTACATAAAAATTATAATAAAACATCCATTTTTTTAATAATTGTTATTAGGAATTTATTAAAAAGACTAAAACAACTACATACTTTCAAAATTTTGGATTTCAAAGATTGATTTCAAAATCTAAAAAAAAAAATGCTCATATTATGGAATAAGGTGAGCACATTACAAGTGTTCCCTTGGCATAAGATACATCATTACATGTTTTAATTACTGTCTTAAAATTTATGCACAAATATGGACATCTCATAAATATGTAAGATGGACTTTTCACGTGTAGTAATGATTTAAGTTGATTATTTGTTAATTATTTAACATTTCACTTACTAATATTAAAAAATAAGTCAAAAAATTTATAAATTTTAATTCAATTATGATAATAGAAAATAATGAATATTTTTAGGTGTCAATCATGTGAAAGATTTAAGAATAATTTTGTCATTTATTCTCATTTAACTTTTTATAAAGAAATATTATTTATATTTTAAGTCATTAAAAAAAATATTGCTTAGTATATTATGAAATGAGAGAGTATATAATACTAAATAATTTACTAATTAAATTCTTAACACGTGATTTGGATGTTCAGAAATCAGTAGTATACAACTAACATATGAATTCACACGAAGTGCGTGGCTAGAATAAACATGATACTTGAACGTCTAACCGTAAATAAACTATTACAAATATTTACAATGATCAGGAGTCAACTCAGCAAGGAACCAAACTTGCAGTTTAATAGCTTTCAGTCTTTCACCTTCAAATGAATTTTCTCTGTTCTTTCGTACTCAGCCTGCATATAATCTGTATCAACCTTCACTGCTCATAAAATAGAGAATCATTTGACTAATCCTTCTCATACGAAGCCCAAAACAGTTAAACTTGACATAGAAATGGAAGTTCTTGAATCATCAAAGAAGGGTGTGCTAATTTTCTTCTCTCAATCACAATTACAAGCTGATTTCCTCCTCAAATCCATCTTCTTACGTGGGCTTTCTGTTTCAATTCACCTAGTTTTGTTGCTCATTCTGTTTACCTCATATTTCAGCAAGAAATTCAGGATTAATAAAAACAATGAGGAGGAAAAACGAAGTGAAAAAAACATTAGGCCCTTGTACTACAGAAAGATCCTGGTTTGTTGTTTGGGTATGTCAATGTTTAATCTTGTTTTGTGTTTATGGGACTACTTGCATTGCTATTCATTTAGTTGGTCTGATGAAAAAATTGTGTCCTTTTTGGACTCGATTCTCAGAACACTGTCTTGGTTAGCTATCTATCTTCACTTGCATGCCCTGTGCTCTAATTCAGGAGAAACCAAATACCCATTTGTACTAAGAATTTGGTGGGGGGGTTTCTTCTCAATCTCTTGTTATTCCCTTGTTATAGAAAATTTACATTACAAAAACTGCAATAGTTTACCTGCTAGTTTATTCGTGTCTAATGTGTTCTCTACCTTGGCGGGGTTGTTCTTGTATTATGTGGGAATTTCTGGTAAGAACAGTCATGAAGATAGGCTTTTTGAAGAACCCCTTTTGACTGGTGACAAGTCAAAGAAGTCCAGTGAGGATGAAAATGTGACCTCTTATTCAAATGCTAGTGTATTTAGTACCCTTACTTTCTCATGGATTAGTCCTTTAATTTCATTTGGCTACAAGAAAAGATTAGACCTTGAGGATGTTCCTCAGCTCGCCAGTGTCGATGGCGTCAATGAGGCATTTGTCATTTTAAAAAATAAGCTAGAGTATGATGGTGGCAGTAGGAAAGTGACCACGATCATGTTGGTGAAGGCACTGATTTTCACCACCTGGAAGGAAATTATGTTGACAGCATTCTTGGCACTTCTATACTCATTGGTTTCTTTTGCCGGTCCTTATCTCATTGATAATTTTGTTCAATACATGAATGGACACCGAGAATCCAAGAACGAGGGCTATTTATTGGTTTCAGCGTTCTTCATTGCGAAGCTTGTAGAGTGCTTTACACAGAGGTTCTGGATTTTTAAGTTAAGGCAGGTTGGAATTAGGACCAAGGCAGCCCTAATCGCTATGATATATAACAAAAGTTTGGCCCTTTCAAGTCAATCAAAGCAGCTATATAGTAGTGGGAAGATAACCAATCTAATGACCGTTGATACTGAAAGGATTGGGTTATTTAGTTGGTACATGCATGATCCTTGGTTGGTGCTCGTGCAAGTTGCTTTGGCAATGCTGATATTATACAGAGATTTTGGGCTTGCTTGTTTCGCTGCATTTATTGCTATTGTAGTTGTAATGTTGGCAAATGTTCCATTATGGACTTTGCAAGAGAAGTTTCATGATGAGCTAATGGAATATAAAGATAAAAGGATGAAGGCAATGTCAGAAATCTTGAGGAACATGAAAATTCTCAAACTTCAGGGCTGGGAGATGAAGTTTTTGTCTAAAATATTCCATCTCCGGGATATCGAGACAAAATGGTTGAGAAAAAATATTTACACTTCGGCCATTGGTACTTTCTTTTTCTGGGGTGCTCCTACATTTTTGTCTGTGGTCACTTTTGGTGCATGTATGCTTATGGGAATCCCACTTGAAGCAGGGAAGATTTTTTCTACACTTGCAACATTTAGAATTCTTCAAGAGCCTATTCGTAATCTTCCCGAGACTGTTTCAATGATAGCTCAGGCAAAAGTTTCACTTGACCGCATAGCTTCATTCCTTTGTCTTGCTGACTTGCAGTCTGATGTAATAGAGAAAATTCCAAGGGGTAGTTGCGACACAGCTATTGAGATAATTAATGCAAATTTTGGTTTAGATGTTTCCTCTTCTAATCCAATAGTGAGAGACATTAACTTAAGAGTCTCTCATGGCATGAGGGTTGCTATTTGTGGTACTGTTGCCTCAGGTAAATCAAGCTTACTCTCCTGTATCCTTGGAGAATTACCCAAACTATCAGGGACCATCAAGATCAGTGGAAAAAAGGCTTATGTCGCTCAGTCACCCTGGATACAAAGTGGAAAGATAGAAGAGAATATACTGTTTGGTAAAGAGATGGAAAGAGAAAGGTACGGGAAGGTTATTGATGCGTGCTCCTTGATGAAGGACCTGGAAATTCTCCCCTCTGGTGATCAGACAATTATAGGTGAACGGGGAATCAATTTGAGTGGTGGACAGAAACAGAGGATACAAATTGCGCGTGCTATTTATCAAGATGCTGATATTTATATATTTGATGATCCTTTTAGTGCTGTGGATGCTCATACAGGGACACATCTCTTCAAGGTAACAATTCCTGCAACTCTCCACCATTAGTAATTTTCCAATTTTTTGAATGTTTGTTTTTGAATTTAAACTCGCATTTTGTTCATATAGTCTTCTCGGCTCTTTCTGTTT
This sequence comes from Pittosporum tobira, assembly GCA_032359685.1. Lineage (NCBI taxonomy): Eukaryota > Viridiplantae > Streptophyta > Magnoliopsida > Apiales > Pittosporaceae > Pittosporum > Pittosporum tobira. Next base: position 3,801 of record JAUMHB010083579.1, read on the forward strand.
TGTGTTTTTGTGTTCATTTATTTATTTTGAATATTGATTTGGTATAAAGATATAGGTAGTATAAGTCAACAGCTCTAGAATATTTTGATAATTTTTTTGTATGACAGGAATGTTTACTCGGGCTTCTAAGTTCAAAAACTGTCTTATACGTTACTAATCAAGTTGAATTCTTACCTGCTGCTGATCTCATCCTGGTGAGACAACTATCTCTTTTTTCATTTTGGTGCCTCTTAATTTTGGACACACTTACCAATGTCATCAGTTTGTAATCAGGTCATGAAAGATGGACAGATAGCACAAGCTGGAAAATATATCGACATACTAACTTCAGGAACCAAATTTATGGAACTTGTGGGTGCACACAAGAAAGCTTTATCAATACTTGATTGTTTAGAAGACGGCTCAACCTCTGACAATTGGGATATAAGCAAAGATTGTCCTGACAAGATTGTCCAGAAAGAGGAAAGCAAAGATGTTAAAAAAGGTAAAACTGACAACGTAGTTGGGGCAAAAGGACTTGTTCAAGAAGAAAAAAGAGGGAGAGGTAGAGTTGGTTTCTTGGTCTACTGGAAGTATACTATGACAGCATATAGAGGCGCTCTTGTGCCATTTATTTTGTTGGCACAGCTTCTTTTTCAGCTACTTCAGATTGGAAGCAGTTATTGGATGGCATGGGCATCTCCAGTGGCAAAGAGTGGAGGACCCATAGTTGGAGGTTCTACTCTCATAATCGTTTATGCAGCTTTGGCAATTGGAAGTTCTATTTGCGTTCTTGCCAGAGCCTTGCTTCTTGTGACAGCTGGGTACAAGACAGCCACACTGCTCTTCAATGAAATGCATTTGCACATTTTCCGTGCTCCAATGTCTTTCTTTGATGCCACTCCCAGTGGACGAATCCTAAATAGAGTAGGTGAAGAGTGTCTTTTTGTTATTTTTTAAGTTTCTTTTTAAGACCTATATTAATTTAATGGACTGACGGAGTCTACTTCCTCTTGTAGGCATCTACAGACCAAAGTGCAGTAGATTCAAGTATTCCACACCAACTTGGTTTATTTGCCTTCTCTGTTATGCAGCTACTGGGAGTCATTGCAGTTATGTCGCAGATTGCATGGCAGGTCTTCTTCGTTTTTATTCCTGTAACAGCTATTGGCATCTGGTTACAGGTAATCCCAACAGACATTCACATGTAATTTGTGGAAGATAATGCATTAGTATTTAGAATATGTGCATATAACAATGAGTGTAGGTATGTGCATGTAAAGAAAATGTTAATTGCAGCAATATTACATACGGTCAGCTCAAGAACTAGCACGGTTGACTGGAGTATGCAAGGCTCCAATTCTACAACATTTTTCTGAAACAATATCAGGATCAACTACAATTAGGAGCTTTAATCAGGAAAGCAGATTCTGGGACACAGTGATGAAATTGATCGATGGATATTCTAGGCCAAGGTTTCACAATGCCGCTGCATTGGAGTGGCTGTGTCTTCGCTTGGATATCCTGTCTTCAGTTATATTCCTATCTTCCTTGCTTTTGCTGATCTCCGTCCCAGAAAAAACAATGAATCCAAGTATATGATTGTTCCGTTTCTTATTTTTCAACCTTGCTTTGCTGCTGCCATGAATAATAGCCTTCAGGAATATGCACCTCATAATTTTATTTTATTTTATTTGATATTTTTTTGTGTGTTCGCATGCTTTTTTAAAGGCATTGCAGGCTTAGCAATCACATATGGGCTTAATTTGAACGTAGTACAATTTCGAGTTATTTGGAATCTTTGCAATTTGGAGAACAAAATTATATCACTTGAAAGAATACTTCAATACACTTGTATCCCAGATGAGCCTCCACTTGTTATAGAATCAAATAGACCGAAGGAACTTTGGCCATCACGTGGAGAAGTTGATATCTGCAATCTACAGGTAATATTAATTTGAAAATACGTTATATTGTAAAACAAAATAAGTACCAAGTTTGTGATAGTAAGAAGCAACTATGGCTATAGGTTCGATATGCCCCACACATGCCGCTCATATTGCAAGGCATTACCTGCACTTTCGATGGTGGAGCTAAGATTGGAATCGTAGGGAGGACAGGCAGTGGTAAATCAACTCTTATACAAGCACTCTTCCGCATTGTTGAACCAGCAGCTGGACAAATTATTATAGATGGCATCAATATTTCCTCGATTGGACTGTACGACTTGCGATCTAGATTAAGCATAATTCCACAGGATCCAACCATGTTTGAGGGAACATTAAGAAGTAATCTCGATCCCCTTGAGGAGTATACAGATGATCAAATCTGGGAGGTTGGTTCAGTACTTCGGTCTCAGTTTAGTGCTTGTTTTTCCTTTTTTTCTTTTTCGTCTTAATAAATTACTTGACTTTTATTTTATAACTTCAGGCTCTTGATAAGTGCCAGCTTGGAGATGAAGTTAGGAAGAAGGAGGAAGCGCTAAAATCTACAGGTTTTCTCCCTTCCTCCATATCTTAATGTAAACTTTTATAAAAGAAATCCATAAATTCTTATGGTTTTTTCTTTGAAACTGATACAAGTTCTTGAGAATGGAGAGAATTGGAGTGTGGGTCAAAGGCAATTGATATGTCTTGGCCGAGTGCTGCTAAAGAAAAGCAAGATTCTGGTACTTGATGAGGCTACGGCATCAGTTGATACAACTACTGATAATCTGATTCAGCGAACTCTCGGGAAACACTTCTCTGGTTCTACAGTCATAACCATCGCTCATCGGATAACATCTGTGCTTGATAGTGACATGGTCTTACTGCTAGATCACGGTTTGTAATAATGATTAAACAAGTTAAAATATCTTGAAACTTTTTTTTTGCTGGTATAATGACAGATTGATTTTCACTCTCATTGTGCAGGACTTGTTAAGGAATATGATTCTCCGGGAAAATTATTGAAGGACAAGTCTTCGTCATTTGCGAAACTAGTGGCGGAATACAAGTGCGAGATCAATTTGTGAGTTTTCAAATTTTGAATGTTGAAAGTGGTCCTTACGTTAGAGTTCATTGTGACAATGTGCTAGGTTTTCCCAACTCCATAAACAGAAGAATGTCGAATTGAAGATGACTTTTACTGAATAAGAAAAAGTACTATCTCCGAATTAGGAGATGATGGTTATTCAAAATTATATATATATATATATATATATATATTAGAATAATAAAACATCATATTATTCTTAATTTATCATTTCATTTATAAATATAGGTAATATTTCACACAATCTTTACAAAGAATATGTATTAAAAACTCATCCTTTATATAAAAATTATAATTGTACCTCTATTTATGAAAAGAAAATTATTATTTTTTAAAAATATTTTTAATTTTAAAACAGAAAAAAATATTATTTTTATTCATGCCTACTCAGGTAGCACCTCGTTTGATGGGGGTTGATTTGCAGGTGTGAGGCATATCATGTTTTAAACTATTTTCTACCCACTAAATTAAATGAACATTCACAAATATTTTTTTTCCTCCACCACCACCTGAAAGTCAAAAGTAATACTTTTTGCATAGTAGAACCGTCATGAGCCGAAGTTCTGCTATGACACACATTGTACAGTAAATTTTGTTGGGTTATGGGCAAGTGCATTTGTCAAACGTGTGCATAGAAATTGTGGGAAAGTGATTGGTTAGGTTCGCGTATCTTTTGATTCCGTTCCTACTTTTTGCAGTTTGTCGTGCAAATAATGGAATATCAAGTTATCAATAGTTTTTTTTTTTAAAATTGATAAACAAATTTAAATGATAAAAATAATTGTTATTAGTTAGACATGTCTAATTGAATACAAATGGGATATAAGTAAAAATTAATCGATCTTAGAAATTTAATTTACTTAGGCGTTAGAGAATTTTTTAATATTTATTCGAGAATTAATTAGAACTAAATGAAATTTTTTATAAAAGTGATTATTAACGATAATATAATAGGGACCAGGGATCATTAGTTGCTTTTTCTTTTTTTTTTTTTTTTTTTTAATGATACCATTATGCGTTCAATAGTACAAGATGTACAATCAACTTCACATAAATGAAAGATCTCATTAGCATTAACAATTGTTATGGACATTTGTTTTATGTGTTTAATAGGTTGATTAATTCGAACTAAAAAGGTAAGACAATATATATTATCGTTCAATCTCATATTAATTATGGCATGCTTTTTCTATAAAATTTATTTTTGCTAGATATTTTCAAGAAAATAAAAATATATATATATAATTAAGTTAGTCGGTATAAATATACAAAGAAATAACGACAGATAAAGAGAGTGTTTACAGGGATACGAGCAATAACGGATGTCCGAGCACTATGCATAAATCATATACAATCTCCATGCTCGAATTTCTGCAACCAACACATCTTTGTCCGTGAAACTCTGCCCATCCTCGTATCGACTAGAATGCATGACCTCACCTTTAAAGCTATCCAAATTTTCAATCTTTGAAACATAACCCTCCCTATTCTCACCCGTTGCAACAACCAAAAACGTACCGCATAGATCGTCAATAATATCTGAAACCTTATTTTTTGCTGTAATGCACCATTTTTCAAGAACTTTGTCGAACCATGCAGCTTCAACCGTCCGTTGGTACAAGGGGCATACAACAAATGTGGAAACGTAGTTATCCAACTATTGAATGAAGTCTTTTTTTGGGACAAATGAGGGTGCATGAGGAGGGAAGGGCATGTTTGGAAGCTGACAAAACTCTTTTGCTAAATGAAGTTTCAAACGGTCATAAGACCTCTTCTTCCAAAGAGAAGCAGAACAATCTTCTCTTTCCAATATTATATTTGGTATCGAAAGAAGATTGAGGCATATAGAGGTTGCTAGATGTTGGAACATATGTTGTAACCCCACTTTAAAAATAGCACAATAATTTTGATGAAATAATATTCACCTGAATTGAGTGATGCTCACTCTTTCTTTAAAACAATATTCGCCTCTTATATACTACACAAGGTTGACAGCGAATTGTCTCCCAAGATAAGACATGTCAGGAACTTAATCCTCATTAAATATTAAGTGTATAATTAATATTTAATCAAAACTATAATGAGAAAGAGAATAAATTAAAAACATTAAATATTTCAAGTACTATAAATATTTAAAGGAGTGAATCCACTCATATGTGAAATATAAATTACTTAGATTGATCTTTTTAGAATGAGATCCTTAGCCTTTTATAGACTTTATACATCGCTTTGAAAAAACATGAATGAATAGATATATCTACTCCATATATAAATAGACACATCCATTCTATATTAACACATATTCATTGCACCTTTTAACTTAATGAGATGTATTATTTTATTAAACAGATACATCTTTCTATTATAAAAATATGCAATAAATATATTAACATATTTTACTAATTTTAAATTATTGATGATTTTGAAAATCACCGACACTAGACCTGCAGGCCTTGCTCCAACTATCACAACTACTGTTTCTTGCTTCATTGTCACTCCTTCCGCTTGTCACGGTACTTGTACTTTCTTGTGCTTATCATGACAGTTTACTGTTATAGTGGTTCTTATACAGCAAAATTCTACGAATTTTGGTAAGTTAATTATGTTGAAAATATTTTTCTTGTCTAGCAAGCTTTTGGTACATTAAGTAGATTACTAATCACATTTCTACAGGCATATGAGAATTTAATTACCATATATGTTGATGGAGACCATCCCACAGTTAGGGTCAACACACCCTTCAAACCCTAATTAGGATATTGTAACATTGGTATATGTGGACCAGTAGCTCGGGGTCCTCTCTCGGGAATGCGTGACATCATCAATGTAATACTCCGGATTTTTAAATAAAAGATTATGTAAATTATTTATTTACATTTAGGAGGATGGAGAATGATATTATTTTAGTAAAATACATTTTTATTTATTGGGATTGCATGGCTGGATTTTGGGATGAGAAATTGTGGTCCAAAGTATTATGGAAATGAGGAAGCTTGAGGAGATTCTAGAATGGTCAAGAGAATTCCAAAAGGTTCAAGGAAGTTCTAAGAGATTTTAGAACGTTCTAGAACCCACCAAGGAATTCATGAAGGTTCTAAACTTTGAAAATTTTGAAAACTAGTAAAAATTGTTAGAATATGTTAGAAAATGCTAGTAAATTCTAGAACATTCTAGAAGCTTCTAGAAGAAGCCTTGGTGGGTACTTTGAGAGCATAAGGCTTTGTTGGCCACTTTCATGAGCACACACCTAAGCAAGCTTCTTGGCCAATCATTCATGGAGATACTTAGCCAACTTAAGAGCCAATATTCTTACCAACCTTATAAACTTGTGTGGCCAAATTCTTGACTACTTAACTCCCTCAAGACCCATGGATTAGGAGAGAAAAGTGCTGAGATTTTCATTCCATCCTAGTCAAGTTAGAGAGAGATAGAAAGAAAAAGAGAGAAGCAATAAACCCTAGCCAAAAATTATTGTAAAAATCCTTAAAAATCACTACAAGCCTAGATCAAACACTAGTTGCCCTAGGATTCACAAACCAACACTACTTTGAAGCATGAACAGGCTTGGAGTGGTTGAAATTGAGGAGAGAAACAAGGAAATTTTGAAAGAAACAAGGTAATCACGAAAGGAGATCCATGAAGCTAGGATTCATCAAAATCAAAGGATATTGTTAAAAAGATGAGGAGGCGTCAAAGGTAATTGGACGGTAAAGGAGCTCAATGAGATTGACTAGATAGAGTCGGAAGCTAAGAACGAATGACAGCTGGGAATTTGTTTAGCCCGAGATGGAAGGAGATCTGGAGAAGTTTTGTTGGACTCAAATATTGTAATAAATATTGTTGTAATTGTATTTAGTTTCCGCTGCATCGCAATATAACTGGGACAAAAGATTACGCCATAACAAATATTATGATAATTGTAGGATCCTGGGAGTCATGTGACATGAAAAAATTATCACTGTAATTCGAAGTTGGTGTGATAATATATGTATTTGACAACCAATTCTCCGTGGTTAGTGGTTGGACGGAAGATTAGGGTGTCACAATTTATTCTCATCCAAACACCAACAACTATATCAGGACGACCAGGCAAAGATCTCTCATCCAGTCGTCCAAACGGTCCACGCATATCGCTGACCTTCAGGTGATCGCCCATTAGCCATGGATCTAAAACTTGCTACATTCTCAATCCCATTTCCAGCATCAAGCCTGCATACAAAGGAGTCTTGCGGCCCAATGGACGTCCATACGGCCCAATGAACATTCATTGGCCTAATAAACCCAAAAAAACATGTCCTTTCAAGCGGGAACCGCAATTCCTTTATCATTGGCTTGTGCGCCATGATGAAACTCCTATAAATACCCCATCATTACTATAGTAAAGGGGTAGATATTCAGACACTCTTATATAAATACTCTCTCATTGAGCTTACTATTGATGTCTAAATCTTGATCACTAACTTAAGCATCTGAGAGGGGAGCGGAGTTAAAACACCTTGTATTTCCCATGTTTCAAGTTGACCAAGGTCTTCTAAAGTTCAATCCAGTTGAACCTCAAACAGGATAGGTCAGAGACGATCAAACAGACATCGTTAATCCAGTGATTCACTAATTAGGTATATACATGAAAAGTTGTTTAATGTAGGTTGCATTAAAAATATTTTTCTTGTTCAGTAATAGAATGCATTAATAAGTACAATGTCCATCACTAAATTATTAGTTACACTTCTTATTTCTTTTCATCTAATTTGGGTCTTATTGTTGCAATTCCTTATTTGATTAGAATTATAATTAATAAGATTGTTTGTTTGGACCATATATTTTCTTCATATAGGTCTGGAGTTAAACATTTATAGCTTTTTCTTCACTCAGAAAACTTATAATTAGCTTTAAAATTGAACCTACCATTTGTACTGTATAAAGCTTTCTATGGTTGTAAGTTCCAATTTAGTTCTATTTTAGTCAATTTTTTTTGTGACACCCCCAAATCTGGGCATCCACACCCTGACTTGGGTTGCCAATTTATTATTAAATCCATGTCTTACAAAT